>JAJNNY010000049.1:0-283592 GCA_022453515.1 Astrocystis sublimbata | reverse complement strand
CCCTGTTCTTTCTATCATCCAAGTCAAAATGCCCTCGATCAAGATCACTACCCTCGCTCTCGGCGCCTTGGCTCTGGCCGGGATATCTCAGGCGTTCACGCTGAAGTTTTGGGACGAGGCCGATGCGTGCGCCAGCGAATATGCCGACTCAACTCGCACCCGCACGCCGGGGTTGACCGTGAATTGCGACACGGTCCTTCTCGAGACGAGAACAGTGCTTATCCAGGACTGGTGCGTTTCTTGCAAATCATGATTGGGTGTGATCTTTACGCTGAACTAACTCGCTCAATAATTTGTAGGGACTCGAAGTGTCGGCTGGTTTTCTGGGCCGAAGACAAGCCTTGCATCGGGGACGGAGTGGGTAATATCTACGAGCCCATCTACAACAGCAGTATGTCTGAGGCAAAGGAGGATATGACAGCAATCTTCGACGAAGACAGCAACCAGGCCTGCTTGGAGAATCTTTTCGATGACGTCAATGTTGGCTATTACTCCTACTTCTGCGAAGGAGACGATGGGGATAGCGATGAATAATTGACAAATGCGCCGGGTATTGCGCGCGGTATATGATTGCTGGAACAGTACATAAATTGAGGTCTTTTGATATAGATTATTAGTTGAATGGCGATGTTATCTTGGTTCACGATTTATTGTTCGTGAGATCCTGTATTTCTTCTCCCGTGTGATGATCATAGACAACCAATAGCAAGATGCATCAGCTGAAGGACAGAAAGTAGCTATGCGGGGAATCTATTGCTTTTAAGAAACTTATATAGAAGTATAAACCAGGGTCGTCGAGAAGTAGATTCCTAGGTCAAAGTATCTACTCTTACTATCAAGGTGTGATCAAGTAGGAATTATCTATCTATGACCGTTGCAAAGGGGAGACTTGAACCAAGCTTTATGTGAGTGCCTTGTAACTAACATATGCATTAATCGTAATATTGGTGGAATACAAAAGTCGTGCATAAGTGGTACTTGATCCTGGACTGTTCATCCCTTGACTATCAAAAGTCCCATGTGACCGACTAAGATAGCTAAATATCGTAGACCAATTTGTCGAAAATACGTCCCAACGCCACGTGTCGCCAAATGCAGAAGCAGCAGGTTAGGTCCTCCTTGTAGACAAGACTAAAGATCATCAAGCAGGGCTGTACGTCGATCTCTTCAGCTGCATTAATTCTCCTACCAACAACGTTGTTGATTCGTCTTAATACGGCCACTGACCGCCCTGGCTAACTGTCAGTAAAGCCAAAATTGGGCTCTGACGTACGTGGCAGCGTAAATTAGTGTCAGATCGTCAATGCTTGTTGGTAAATACTGCATATTCGGTTCTGTAAGTCTAAGTCTTGACAGGCAGCAGGGGGTAATGCTGTCTTGGCACTTACAACTAACAACCTAAAAGACAACCCACGACACAATAATCATGCAGGTGCTGACCAACAACATAGCCCCCAATACGAAGTAGTTGGCTCGATGGTCTGAATTTCTAAATTTATTCTGACTCTTACGATATGACATCATTGGGATCAACAGTGCAATTGATTTCGTTTGTTGTGACGCAAAACCTGCAAGGTCAACTTCTCTTATATATGCTGCAGAATTTGGTCTCGTTGCTCACATGATTGACTTGAACTCAACTTAGACTCAAACTCTCAACATCAATCAGACGAATCTCATCAGCGACTATGGAGTTAAGCGCCCTGACTATTATTCTTCTCTCCTTTGGTTCCAGTGTTATCGCACAGGAACCTGAGGAAGGTCCCTTCCCGGGATGGTTTTCACCAGCCCCCGACGATGAATTTGGTCCATTGCCCGTCCCTTCAGATCTCATTGTACACCATAATCAAAATCCAAACATATCAAGAAGCGGAACTTTCAAACCTTTCCAAGACACCTGGGAGTGGCTCAGGTCAGACTCGGTGCTTCGGGACGCGGAATGGACATGGCGTATGTGCTAGCGCAGGGACATAATTTACAGATATCGCTAACACATCGGTGCAGGTGTCAACGTGAGCCAGTTTTACGCCCCCTACAATGGTACCAACATCAGCGAGGTTGCGAAGCGCGGCGACTACCAAGCCTTTGTGAGCCAGACCTGGGACCTGTCTTGGCCGATCGAAGGAAATCTCTCGGAAGCACTGGACGACGCTAGGAGTACGCTGTGCATAACGCAATTAGGCGCAGGGATCGACTTGCCAGTGAACGTGACCAACAGTCTCAAAGACGACGACACAAGCTGCGTCCCGGCGCTTGGCCAGGCATGCGTAGATGCCATCTTGAAGCAGATATCACCGCCCGACGAAAAAGGTAGCTGCCATACTGCCAACCAGCACCTTTTTAGCCTGATCCCTGAATGTTATGGATCGTTCGGGCGCGACAGGGGCCCTTTCAACTCTACCACGACAATAGGATACTCACTCGGCAACAAGTCTCAGCAAATCAACAGTGGCGAAACGTTTTGGGTCAATGTGAGCGGACCTGTCTTGGGCAACGAGATAGTGCAGTATCAGACGGCAGCGAATCAGATGCAGGTTTTGCATCTCAGTGCCTTGTTGCCCACCACCCACAACTCTAGCGACACGTTTATGCTGCATGGGAAAGAGCTCCGCTGTCTTCGTGCTAATACCACCAAGCTGCAGGACGTGGATGTCAACGGTGATGGTGTTGCTACTGTTGGCGAAGTGGTGTTATTGAGTGCAGGCACAACAACAACCGTTGGCATTGGCTCGGTTATGCATTTAGGACTCTGGGCGTTGGCTGTTGCCGTTATCCTCGGTTAGGCTGATAGCTTCCAATTTAACATGTCCATGTCACTGGATATAGACGCTCACTATCATGACAGTCAGACTCATAATTGATGGAAATTTAAGACGTTCAAACTGGTGTCAGCAACCATGTCTAATTTGCTATTAGTTATTAATACTAATGTGAATTCTTCAAACAAATTTGTATAACGTCATCCACAAGCCGATGCTGCACCCAAGCCGATGCTGCACTTTTTAACACCCATTTTACGCTATTACCAAAAACACAATAATAACGCAATTAAAACAGTTCAAATCAATTGGAATCGTCTTCTTTAGAGGTTTCTACTTCTATTTGACATGTTCGCGCATTATATCCCTTACTACCGCAGATGCTATACCGCTTTTGACCCGTCCGCGCCCTTTTCGCTAAACGACTATTTTTATTTTCTATTACCGATTTAACGTTATTATCGCTTTTTAATTCCTGTAGAACTTGAGAATCCTTTATAGTAAGAGGTTTTTTATATATTAGTTGCTTATTTTTTTATTTATAATATTTACTAAATATATAGTTAGTTTTATAAAGTTTTTTGTTTTTTTAATATAAAAAGGCGTTTTTATATATTATAATATATATAGTTTTTATAATTAAATTAATTAATTTTAAAATTAATATTAATAAGCTTTTTTAATATTTTTAAATACTAGTTTTAATAAGAATTAACTATTTTAAAGCTTTAAAAAAAGTGGTAAATATCTTAAAAATCCAAGCTAAAAGGTATAATTTAAGTTTAATAAAAGGAGTTTTTTTGTTTTTTTTTATATCTAATAAAAAAATTACTTTTTTTATATCTAAAGGAATAAATTTAATAGTTTTAAATCCTAATCGAATGTTTTTTTTTATAAAAATATTTATAAACGCTTTTAAAAACCCGGCTAAAAAATCCTTTTTTGTAACATAGGTTTGGTACCGCTGTATTAAATCCTTAATATATAATAAATAGAGGCGTTTTAATATATTAAAAAGTATTAGATTAAAAAGCTAGAGTTTATATAATAAATAGGTAGGTATATAAAGGGTAATTATACTATTGTTTTTATAATAATTTTTAAAATCTATTAAATAGTAGCTTTTATAACTATTAAGGATTAAGAGGCGTTTTATACCCTTTATATAGCTTTAAGTATATAAATCAAAGTACTATAGCTATTTTACGTTTATTTTGTTTATAGTCTAACTATTACTTAAAAGATCGATAACCTAGTTGGGTAGTAAAGTAGTATTGCGATATTAAGACGCGAGGTAATATACGTTTATAAAAATAATATACGGCAGTACCGCCTAACTTTGAGAATTAATAGCTTAAACTACTGTAACCTATTCTCTGCTTCCTTGCTAGGCCTGCCTAAGTCTCCCATGTTTTTTTAAGCTTGTTATAACTATTCTAATTATAATTATATTTATAAAAAACCCCGATTTATTAAAGTTAAATATATTTTTTATTTAAATACTATATTTCGTAATTATATTAGCTATAAGCGTAAACCATACGTAATAACTTATAGGATTTTTGTTAAAAGCTCGCTAATAATCGATTTAACGATTTAAACGCGTTTGGAGGTCAGGTTGTTATTGTATAAAATTCGAGGCCTAGTTATATCCAACGGGCTTTGTGTCGCGTATGTATCGGAGGATATTAGCCATTTCTTTAATGTATCAAAACCGGGGAGGAAATGCTCGCGAATCTAGCTTAATTACACGTTTAGTAATCGTATCTTTTTTAGATATTATAAACTTTCGCGATTTTCGGTTCGATAAATAAACTAGTTAAAAACCGGCAAGGCGTTTCGCGATTATAGTAGTGCAAACGTTATAGATTTTTGCAATTTTCTGAAAAGAAAGTTTAGGGTTGCGTTTTTTAGCCTAAATCGCTAGCTGCAGATTAGTTTCACTTGATTTAGGTGGCATAATGTGGTTGGTAAGATATTTATAATTGAATGTGGAAGGTGAAGAAATAGTAAAAAGTGCAGCATCGGCTTGTGGATGACGTTATATTCTTTTGAAGAATAATAATCACCAATGCGATCATGATGAATACATCAGGTCGTCTTGGGCAAAATAGGATAAGTGCGACTTTGAAAGAGGGGTCTCCGCTTGGCATTTGTACTGGATACTTCTGAGTACATTTTTCCAATGGCGGCTAGTCGCTGCAACGTCACTAGGACGGCGATCTGTCAAGTAGATTCTATGTATCATAAGCAAATAGATACCGCACGATTCACTTAGTTCGCTCAATGCTTTAGACCCCTCCAATTGAACTGCTGTATGGTCATCGACAATGAGTACAATCTAATGCTCAAAAGCTTCTATGTTGTATGTTACATACAAACACACTATGCTGCGACTTACTGTTAGTTACACTGAGCTACATTGATATCATTTGAATCTTAATCAACAACCTGCGACCATCTCAAAAGTACTGTCCTAGATCACAGAACCATGGCCGAGGTATCTCTAAAAGTCGCATTGCTCATCGTGTCCACCACTGCGGCTAAGGACCCATCAACGGACTCGTCGGAACTTACCTTGAGCAACGTGCTGGAGAAAGAAGGGGGCGGAAAATGGAAGCTCGTCGAGACCAAGATTGTGCCCGATGAGGTCGCTCAGATCCAGCGCCACATCATGCTGTGGAGCGACTTCGCTTCTGCAGGTATCAATCTCATCGTGACCACTGGAGGCACGGGATTTGCGACATCAGATCACACACCAGAGGTAAACACTCATTGGGCCCTTTCCCATTCTCACGTATCTTTGACAGGCCCTCATAATGATGGCGTGATAGGCTGTCTCGGCTCTGCTTCATAGACAAGCACCTGGTCTGGTGCATGGCATGTTGGATGCCTCTTTACGTGCCACGCCTTGTGAGTATCTCAATGAATCGCAAGGCATGTCCAGATGTGTTGATATCCAACCTTTTCAGTTGCGATGATGTCGCGCCCTGTCGCAGGTGTGCGAAACGGCACCGTCATTGTGACGCTGCCGGGCTCACCCAAGGGTGCCAAGGAAAACCTGGAAGCGATCCTCAAAATGCTGCCGCACGCCTGCCAGCAAGCGGCCGGAATGGACTCTAGATCTCTACATGCTGGAGGTGTGAAGAAGCTTGAGGCAGATGCGGGCATCAGTGCCAACACGAATCGCGCACAGTCGCACTCCCACCACGACCATAGTCATCATCACGGGCATGGACACGCGCACGGCCATAGTGATGGTCACAGTCACGGACACAGTCATGGGCATGGACATGGTGATCTGGTCAGACATACACCTTCAAATGCAAATCCGATGTCGAACGACCCGAATCTGGGGCCTAGTAGAAGAAACCGAGAATCACCTTACCCGATGCTGTCGGTAGACGATGCGTTACAGAAGATCCGAGAACACACCCCCGCACCTGAGATAATCACATCGAAAGTCGACACTTCTCTCGCCGGGCGCGTACTGGCCGAAGAGGTTTCCGCAAATGAGAATGTGCCCGGTTTCCGGGCGAGCATAGTCGACGGGTACGCCGTCGTGGTGCCGAAGGACGGGAAAATGAGCGGCGTCTATCCCGTCGTGTCTATCTCTCATGCGTCTCCTGGTGATGGAAAGGAGGTGAAGGAGCTCAAAGAAGGCGAGATTGCAAGGATCACGACGGGCGCGCCACTGCCTCCTGGTGCCACCTCGGTCATCATGGTTGAGGATACAGTGTTGAAAACCATGACGGAGGATGGCAAGGAAGAGAAGGAAGTCGACATTCTGGCGGATGGCGTACAAGAGGGAGAGAATATCAGAGCCATTGGCAGCGATATCAAAGCCGACGATGTGGTGTTGAGTAAGGGAGAGCTCGTGTCGGCCGTGGGAGGCGAGATAGGTCTTCTGGCTGCGGTGGGCGTCGCGCACGTCAAGACATACAGAAAACCTGTTGTAGGCGTCCTGTCAACTGGCGATGAGATCGTGCAGCATGATCGAGAGGGTGCACTGCGGCTTGGAGAGGTGCGCGATACGAACCGGATCACCTTGATGTGTGCTGCCCGCGAACAGGGATTCGAGGTCGTTGACCTAGGCATCGCAGCAGACACACCTGGCACACTCGAGCAGAACCTACGAGACGCCCTACGGCGCGTCGATCTCGTCATTACGTCTGGTGGTGTCTCGATGGGAGAGCTGGACTTGCTAAAGCCTACGATCGAGCGCTCGCTCGGCGGCACCATCCACTTCGGCCGGGTCGCTATGAAGCCTGGCAAGCCGACCACATTCGCCACCGTGACTGTCAAGAACGATGCCGGCGAACGCGTCTCCAAGGTCATATTTTCTCTGCCAGGCAACCCGGCCTCGGCACTTGTCACCTTCAATCTCTTCGTCCTGCCCTCGCTGCACCAGATGTCGGGTATCTCGCCCCCAGGCTTGGCCAAGGTCCCTGTTATCCTGGGCCACGACTTTTCACTTGATAAGTCGCGGGCTGAATACCATCGCGCTGTTGTCGTTGTTGATACTACTGGCCGTTTGGTGGCGACGAGCACGGGTGGCCAGCGCAGTTCTAAAGTCGGAAGTCTGAGAAGCGCGAATTGTCTTCTCTGCTTGCCGAGTGGCAAGGAGCCCTTGAAGAAGGGGGAGAAGGTCGATGCGCTCCTCATCAGTGGCGTGAGGGCGGAGGTATAAAGCAACTGTGTACATGGCCTCAGCCGACGTGGGAGACTCTGGTTGCTACGAGTAAACACTTTCATCGGGCGACTTACCGTGAGCGAGTATAATCACGCTGCCATAGAGGATGGGCGATCTATAGTTCTAGACGGACGTGTATCAATGGATATTTTCTCGCAATAAATAGTCGATCAACAACGAAGTGAAGTCCCATTACGATGTAGGATATCTCAAACGGATGTAGCTACGTTGTGCTGAATTGAATGACAATAAATTTGAAAGAAGCATTAGATGAGAGACTCGCATAGGCAATAAAACAAGTTGAGCTGTCACAGAAATAGCGAAAAGGTAATGGAACAAAAAAGTAAAGATTAATAGCCGACGCGTGAATCGAACCCTCCCAGATCTGATCCGCATCGTGAACCGCTAGGATAAAGATGCTGTAATCGCTAGACCGTACCAACTCGGCCAATAGTGCTTAGACGTAAACTCAATTATATAGTTGTGTACCTGGGCGGGCAGAAGGGAGAGGGGGGGGATCAAAGGGCCCGAAAGGGGTACGCTCGGCTTTGGATAAGGTTTGGCGTGCAGGTCCCTCCCTCCCTCGTTCTCCTCCTCCTCCTCTGCTGGTCCTGGGATGGCTGTTCTCCAGAAAGTAGACTATCATGATGCGACTTGCTCCTTTATAACGAAGGTACAAAACCATCCCAGTACGACAGATTTAGAGCAGCACATGCACCATCATACATTGCAGAAGAGACAATGTCGACCTGTGGCGTAGTATCAACCCCCAGCCTAATCAACGACTCCCCGCCGGTCTGATAGTGTGGCCAGCGCATTTTACTCAATCCGCGCGCAGGGTCTGCTGCGAAAGCTGCCCAAGCTTCTTGCATGATATGCATCAATTCAACTTCAGGCGGCGAGGATGCAATGCCGCTGACAGTTTCGGAATTTCCTGTAACCATGTTGACATCAACGCTGTGATATGCGCCGCTCGACGGCGGGTCATATAGCCGCAGATTCTCCCAGTCGGCCATGTACCGAGCGCGGTACGTAGGTACGCCGGCTCTGGACCTCCAGTATGTTTCGGCGGCCGTTGCGCATGTGAAAGATTCGAGCTCGAATTCTTCCCAGTCGCTTTCTGGCAGCGTCCGCCCTTGCGCCAGGGCTGATATCCGATAAAAACCAGATTCGTGATGACCGTGGATCTGGAAATGAGGTATCGGAGCAAACTTGGCTGACCGGAGCCGTGAGACGTATTCAGGTACTGAGAAGGCGGTAATATTGTCAGCGGTAACTTGGAATGGAGACACTGAGCGCGCAGGGGAGTCTCCGGGGGCCGATGGCACTGTCTTGACGGCATCCAGAATCGATTTGACGGAGATGTTGTCAGACCGCATGCACGCGAGGGCCGATTCGGAACTTCCACAACCCAGCACTGAAGTGACGCGATTCCAATTGGAAGCAGCTAAGCCGGCGTCATGGATGGGAAACGAGAATACGTTACCAGAATGTGACATGGTCCCTGCGACGATGGGGTTATCTCTAAAAGCATACGCCCAGTTACTGACCGCCACGGCACCAGATGACTGCCCAATAATGGTAATGCGATCGGGGTCCCCTCCAAACGACGCGATATTGTCGTGCACCCATACAACGGCCATGTATTGGTCGAGAAAGCCGATGTTGTGCGGTGCCTCAGGTGAGCCCGGAAACCCAAAGATGTTCATGCGGAAATTGAAAGTGACAACGACAACATCTTGGGCGCCGGCGAGGTTCCCTCCATCGTAGAACGGTGTGTGGCTCGAACCAGTAGAGAAGCGACCTCCATGAATCCATACAATCACCGGCTTCAAGGTCTTGGGCTTGCGCACCCCCGACCAGATGTTGAGGGTCAGGCAATCTTCGCTCTGCGTGTTGTTGAGCTGATTGGTGATGCTGCTATATATTCGCTGGTATTGAGATGTGGCATTTGGGTATGTGAACGTGCCGGATGGGATTTGCGGACAATCAAAACCCTGCTCCTCTGTGAATTTTGAGTATTGATAGAGCAAGCGGACATACCTACGTAGTTATCTGCATCTATGAATCCTTCGAGGTCGAACCTTGCAGGCGACGCAAATCTAAGTTGGCCAGTTGGAGGGGACGCATAGGGAATCCCCAGCCACTCGCATACAGAATCAGGGGCGCTAAGGTGGCCATTAATATGAGCCTTGGCAGTTTGAGCAAGGCAAGCTGCAGACTTGAGCGCAGAACTCAATTGAAACTGCAGAAGCAGAATGAACCATCTAAAAAGGTAAACTTGTCGCATCTTGGCTCAGTTTCGGCAATGATAAAGCGAGAAAAGGGCACATCAAGCGATCGAGGGTCGGAGTTGCGCATCAACTCCAAGATATTCTACCCCTCCCCCTTGCAACGTGGGGTTGGTTGACTGTAACTTTCTGTACAAACCTCCATAAGCGACGGGAAATAAAATTCGGATATTAAACGCGATTCCGGCGGCTACGAGGTATCGATGCACTACTATGGTGAGTAGGCAGAAAACTCTGTATCGTAGATCAATACTGTTTCCCCATTACTCTTCTTCGGGCGAATACAAACTCAAAGTATCAAATAGGATATAGCGAGAAGTTGAACTCTCAAGAGATTTGATTGGTTTCAACAATCAGTATACGCTATGCCCAAGCCAATTGATGTTCCCCATCGCATTTGACGGCAGTGAACCATTGATAGACCTTGGCGTTGTTATTCACCGGCTTTGCCCCCCGAAGTGCATCGCTTCGAATCAGAGCCTCCGCTGCCCAGCACATCAAGACCCAGGCAAAGTTTCTCGCGATGCATTGTCGCGATCCCTGCCCAAAAGCGAAGCTGTCGCGCAACATCTCCGGTGATGGTTCTAGCCATCGCTCAGGCAGGAATGAAGGGTAGCCCGGGTACATGCATTCCGCCATCTGGAACTACGCGGGGTAAACGTGTAGGATTGGTCAGGGAAAGACGTAGACCTTCCTTGACAACAGCTGACAAATATGGCAATGACCGACCGTCAGTGTCGATGTTGCGGCAAACTTCATGGTGAACTCTCTCATATCTAGGGCGCCTTCTGTTAGCATACACATGGTCTCAGGTTGGCGACTGGAGTCAATCCTTTAACATACACTTCTCCATTCTCTGCTAGATTGTCAACCAGTACGGCAAAGGCCCTGGCTGTTCCGTCAGTTCCTGCGAACAGGAGGTCAACAACTTGCGCTATAGTCTCGTCGCGTGAGATTCCCGCGTTCAGTAGTCGAGCTTGGTAAGTCCCGCTGTGGTTTCCCTTTTCACTCATGGTCTCATCGATAAGGCGAGTAGCAAAATCTTGCACATAGTGCGTACTTTGGCGAATGTCATCTCTCTTTGGGTGAACTCGAGCAGCCCATTGTTCAACTCTCTTGAAGATCCAAGTGGGCAGGAGGAAAAATCGGCCGCCAGCCGCAAAGGAGTCTATAAAGTCTCTCGCCACAAAGTTTGTTTCCTCTAGATCGCATATAGAGCTTCCAAACAGATAGGTTGATACCGTCTCCATAAACATTGCACGGAACAGGTTCAGTACATCGACAGGGTGACCGCAAGCTTCGGTTTTTCTCCGCATCAACTCGGTCAGCATGTTAGTCATGGCCATTATGATAAGAGGTCGATGCTGAACAATCTTCTGCAATGCGAAGAGAGGCGCCACAGCCTTTGCTCTTATCGCTCTGTGTTCGGGGTCTACGACCGAGAAGATCGTGGCAAACCCGTTCACGTCCACGTTTCGGTACCCTGGAGTCTTCAAATAACCGCCATTCTTGATATAGATAGGAGAAAGAGCGCGCCCATCTGAGATATCAATCTGGTTTGGGGCAATCCGAATAACGGGCTCGTACTGTTGATGTAGCTGATCGAGCACTGAGCACTCATCGCCCCTCCAGCTGATATACCACAGCCAAATTGGAGTCCATCGAGCAATCAGTGGACCAGGAATATGTCTCAAAGGATCATTGAACAGCCTAATCGCCACAGCGAATAAGATTGTGATGAGAAGATAGATCCCAGCGTTTGCGACACTGGAAATGCCGCCAATACTCATATTGAACGATATTGCTCGAGTTTGGGCTCTCGTGGAAGAAGTGAGTAATTGCCGCAGTCATGAGGTGATATCACAGTGGGATTTCCCGTAAGATTGTCCATTCTCCCTAGTGTTCGTTCAGATCTAGTCGAGAATGAATTCATCTTACTATGTACTACATTCACAACCAGTCTATGCCACCCACAAGCAAAATCACGGGAAAAACCTTCTACTTGACTTGAGGCCACACTGCCTTTTTTAATTTGACCAACGAGAATCGCTACTTAACTTGGCCAAGTGCTTGACAAGTATGTGCTGAAAAAATAGCGCCGTATGTACAAACTTCAGTACGTCTACGCTAGATATAGGTAAGCGTTACTGACGCGTCCAACGCGTATCACGGGTTTGGTGGCTAGTGTGTAGCTTGGCTGAAGCTAGACTGTAGCTTAGATGTACCTAATCCTTCCTTAGTAATCTGGAATCATTCAACGATTAATTTATTTTTGCTGAGAAAATATTTCGAAATCATTATAGTATATAGCTCAGCCACTGCTTGAATTGTTTGACTCTTTGCTAGCAAGCAGTTTATTGAAAAGGCAACGCTTACTTGCCCTGGTCAAGGCCTGACATGCTTTGCTCAAATCAACGTGGGTAAGGCAAGTTGTCAAAGCAAAAGATTGCTCTAACGGTCAAATGCCGCTGAAGCAGTATTTCAACACAAGTCAAGTCAAGGAATTCCCTCGCTTGTGGCATTCGCTGTACGTGCATCACAACCTCCAACGATACCTTGACATTAGGTACGCACTGTACCCGTGCCGGAGTACAATGATATCATAAATTACAAGTGCTGCTCAGTGATACTGTTGTGATACAGTGTTCCAAGCTCCCTGCATAATCGTGTGACATGTTTCGCCCCATCATCCTACGACACATATCAATTGTAAGCGACTGGCTTTTGGGGATGATTTTTGTGTCCAACCCATGTCGGAACATAGTTGTAGAGCTGTTTGCTGCATTGATTGGAAGTTTGGGCAGTAATGTCAATTTCACCACAGCCCGACTGCGCTGATATTATTTGCTAAATATTCACCAATCCGTTTATTCATCCCTCGTGTAGCGCTCTTAAGCTTGCGCTGCACTTAAGCCTCACTTTCAGAGTCGAGGCGTCGAGCTGTCATCCCTAGATAGTCCCCCCTCCCACCTATCCCTCCTCAATGTCGCCCACTGATCACTATCTTTACCAACAGAAATTTTCGGCATAAGGCATGAGTAGCCACACAAGGATGGTGCTTACCTCGTTGGAAGGGTAAACCAGTTTTCTGTCATGGAGCTCACAGACAACGTTTAGAGTTCATACTAGGGGCCATTGTGTTATCAAATTAGATCTTTGAGACTCAAAATATGAATAAAATCAACGAAAGTAACAATTTCAATAAACTCAATCGCGTGCAAACCAGGCTCCTCAACTACATCTAGTTCCTACTTCAAGTTACTCGGCCCTCCAGGTTGACTCATGTTGAGATCAAGTCTCTTCCCATGTCTCGCAACCTCCCTCGCTGGTCTAGTCGCATGATGTTTGTCCTTCATCTGCACCAGAGATGGTAGGATCATTGACTGTCCTGACGTTGTGAGAAGAATGCTAAAGATCTTCCCCTCCCGGCCCTGTCGCGCAAACAGAACCTCCAGGAACTGTCGACACCACTGTTTGCCATCGCCAAACTCGAGGTCGCTTACTCCATCAATGACACAGTGCATCTGATTTGGCGTCTGCTCTAGCAAAGATGCCAAGACTTCGAGACTTGCATCCCACGATTCGACTCGCCCGTCCAAAAGCGCAAGGCTTTCGGTGTTGATGTTTACCTCGTCGGTATCTTTGCCAAATTCTAGAAGCTGGTGAATCAGACTGTAAACAACTCCTATCAACCCCACCTGCTCAATGCTCATGCCGTTTCGTACTTTGTTAGGCCGCATTCGCTGGCAAAAGTGGGAGATGATGGGTGACTGTGTCCCCCACGCTGCTGTCACGACAGCAAGTGCGGCAGCTCGCGCACTTGTCGTTGCAGACACCTCGTAGGGGCTGGATATCCAAAGTGTGCTTGACTCTGTGCCATGAGGCATCCAAGTGCGTAGCTTGTGAAGTACTCCGTCCTCGGCAACATAAGAGGAGCTCCTTGCGTTTGATAGATCGGGGCCTTCTTCGCCGATGATGAAAGCCTTGATGGCATCCTTGTGAATTCGAGCCTGGGCGCGTGTTGTACCCAAGGATCCTAATTCCTCGATTCGATTAGTGCCAGCAACTAATCGGCCACCGAACTCTGTTGATGCCATCTTTCCTTTAGAGCCGATGTTGATGCTCATACATATGTCTTCCAACAGAGCCAACATTCGATGCCCAGCCCAGTGGTCTTCCTGTTCTTGTCTGAAGCTTTGCCGCTGGCGTTGTAGCTCAGCCGTGATGTCCAACAAATTGTTGTTCAGTGTCGCAAGCATACCCACACCACCAACAGCTGTCTCACGGTATACTTCCCTGATACAGTCTTCCAGGTCGTTTATTGTATCAGTAAAGCCTTTCTTAATGTTATCATTGAAACTAGAGAATGCCCTCAGTAGTCTTGACTGCAGATACCACTTTATAGCATCTTGGTAGAACTGGAACATGCGAGCATAAATATGGGCAAGCTTTTTCCGCAATCGCCGAGTCTTGATAACGTGAATGACTGGGGAACACGTGGCAACTTTATCAGAGATGTTTGCGACAGCTTTGGATAATGTTTCAGCAATGTCGCCATGGTTCTTAGCTGCCTGAAATAATTGGTCAGTTTTGAGTTAGACGTGCGTGTTTGTGTCCCTTACCTTCACCAGGCAGGTGAGACCTCCTGCTAGTACCGAAGTGTACATTGTCTCCGACGGAAACAGAGCAAGGAGACTTTTATGACCATCTAGAGTGCCACATGTTTTCTTGAAAGCATCATATACCTAGTTGGCACGTGTTTCGGATTGATCAGTATGTATCCAGCATCATAGGCGCAATCGCCTGACGTGCAACTTACAGTACCATGACTCTCCTTCCAACTCGTTTCCAATCGCTGAACAAATGACTTGACTTCATCCAAATGCATGGTAGTTTCGAGCCCAGCAATAGATACTGTCGTTTTCGATTTGGATGATATGCCCACGCGTTGCAACACTGAGGGTCTTGTTCTGTCATTGAATTCCTCAATCGTCCGCCTTAGTGCCTCTCTCGCGCTTTCTGCGACGTCAAAGTCTGCGGATCTAGCAAGCCTGTCAGATGTAAAACTCAAAGGGCTGGGTATAGGTATTACAAAGGGCTGTCATTTCTGCCAATGAAGTTAGTAATTGCAATTTTATGGTTATAAATACTCGAGAAGGTAGCAGGTTTCTTAAATCAAAAGCAATCTGCAATAGGAGTTCATGTTCCCAAGGCTACCAGAGTGTTGTGGATGACTCCAGTGACTCGTACTGGTTAGTTACTTACTCGTCTAAGTCTTCGTATAATAGTCTCATTCGTTTCCTCTCTTCTTCTTCTTGAATTTCGTCTCTCTCGGCTTGAGCTGCTTTGGTCAAACGCTCTAGCTCATTCGCTCCAGCGAGCTGGTCCGTGAACTGACGGATAGTTCTTCTGTCCTCGAGCTTTTCAGATTCCAGAACGTCCATCGTTGAGATTGGAGTGGTCGTAACGAGCTCGACATTGATCACAATGGCAGCAACGCAACATGCTAAGATGCCGACATATAACAGGTTTTGGGGATTGCTTTTAGCGAATGCGTGCTACGGCTCGACAGCCTCAATTTTCGCCCCCAGCGCATAACCCCACCCACCGGAATGCGATCCAACACAAATTTCCGATCCGGCATCATAGCCGAAATAATTACATGGTATATGGGTTATGGATGGTCAGCAACATGCTTCTATCTGTTTCTATCTACCAGGGAGTATATCGATCTCAGCTTATCCTCCAGGCGGGAGCCTACCTTATCTCGCGAATCTAGCATTCGATTGGCCACTTCTCAACATGGCGTTGAGGGGGCGGCCCGGGTCCTGTATTTGCCGTCATAATTCCTATCATGTTGCATTATCTCACGCAGGCTCTGCTATTGCGGGTTCAGTGTCACGTAGGAACACCCTGCTTCGTCGAAAGTCCAATGCATATACCAAGAAAAAAAAGCGGTCAGCTAAAGTGCAGTTGGGGTACGCTGCTGAAACTTGCCACAAGAGAGAGGGAGTGGCGGGGTATAGCCGAATTCTATGCAGGAAATCATAATGAGAAGCTCCGCGGGCCTGCGTACTCACGGCTATTACATCCAAGTACGCGGATCAACTTAATCGAAAGGCCCTGCCTTATGTTATTCCTTTTCTTATTGCTCCCAGGCCATGGTTGGAACTGAATTCATCTCACCCTGCTACCAAACCTAACCCAATCTTTTGCATACCTGTCAATCATCACTTACGATGGATAACCCCGACGAACTGAGGACTAGTGCTATGATAAGCCATTCGCATTCCAATGAAGATTTGAGGGCTTCTCTGACGGACACCTCGTCCCGTGAAGCAATTTCGGAAATGGACAATATCCGATACGATTTGACCCAAGACCGGTCAAGCACTGGGAACAAAGGGCAAGAAGAATCAGAACTAGGTAGAAATGCTTTGCTCTATCCCCAAAATGCACACTCTCTGACTCTCTCCAAGTCAACATTGTCTCGGACATTTCGCCAAACCCTCCGAGCACTAGCAATAGAGCCGAGCCAATTACTCCTGTTATGAATGCTATCATTGCTGTCCCTCCTCCCCCTGGAGATCAAACTGCGACTATTTGGAGGGACAATTCAAGCGCAACAATCCCGAACGGAAACAAGATGACCATGACTGTTCAACACTACAAAGGGACGAGCTTTAAATTACCATGGGAAACCTGTCGAACCCGCGAGGTTGGCAACTTACTATATGTCTATCTCCCTACAGCTGCTGACAGATTGTAGGGTATGGAAAACCTCATCAAGGCGACCTACAAGGGTAAGAGAGCACGAAAGTATATTGACAAGGGCAAATACGATATCCACACCTCCGACGGGGATCGTATAATTCCCGACTTGTGGGAACAGATGGTGCAGCCATCTTGGAAAGTTGTTGTCCGACTTGGCTTGCAAAGGAAGCACGATGACGAACTATCATCAGAGTCCAGCTCTGATCCCGATTCCGACCATAATTCAGACAAAGATTCTAGTTCTAACGAAGACTCTGGTCCCGACCAGGAGTCCGACTCTGACCAGGACTCTGACTCTGACCAGGACTCTGACCATGACTCTGACCACGACTCTGACATTAGCCACCCACGTCAATCCCATAACACCCGGGGAAATTTTGAAACCCTTCGTTCGCGAAAAGTTACCTACAGAGTGTCATACCACCGTGTATTTGGACCCTACAATGAGGAAGGACCGCTTGTTTCCAGCTTCTCATACAACAATGCTGTGATACTAGAAGAGGTAGATGCCAAAGTGAAGATAAATTCTGTGCTTGAAGAGAGGACTTCCGTCCTAATGACGTCCGCCAGAAAATCCCGCCATTACAAGAGGGCCTCCCTGACCCACAAGCCCAAGATGTATTCTGGCGACACCGTCGGCAAAGTAATCTTGCGCATCCACTCGCGGTTCTTGATCAATGCGTTACGTTCCATTATCAAATATTCGTCCTCCGGGCCATCTGGAACAGACTCTTATGGCCTAGAGTCAGGGGAATTCCTGTACCCCTATGCAGACCTCTTTCATCACACACAGGAACTGCTCAGCTATAAAGACGATATCACAGGGCCTAGGGCAAATCACACATCCGAATACAACGAAAAGTGCGACAGTCATATTGACATCTTACTTGAGTATCTTGAGAACGAACCTGGGGTTCAATATACTTCGTCGCGAGACAGATGGACCAGCAAAAAGCCAACGACGACATTCTCAGGCTTCTGGTTGCTGATGAAGCCTGGATCTGATGTCTACGTCCAAGAGGATGGACAACTGAATGCGTACGTAGTCGAAAGTGTGACTGGTGGGGTACACTCTGAATCTCGCGCTTCAATCTCTCAGAAAGTTAGGCGTTATGTCGTTCAAGTATGGAATCTTTCATACGATGGTCGGTTTATCAGACGACAAGCTAAAGCTATCGAAGTGCCGGTGTTTGATAATGAGCGGGACATATTATCGTTACCAGTGTTCCCAATAAGGTTCCAAGACAGCAAAGATGGTGGCACAAGGAAAAAACAGCTTATCGACCGCGGGAAGAAGGTTTTCCAATTCACCAAAGGTCCCACATATCTGGAGTACACTGGTTCAGGCCTGAAGCCAGGATGGAAAAAAGTAGGTTATCTTCAAAAAGCTTTCATGTATCTCCCGGTCGTCTTACTAAACTGCGTTAAAGTATAACCGAGCTCGAGTGATAATCGAACACCTATCCTCACCATGGACTAGAATGATGGGAATCAAGGGGGGAGAAGACGCTCTAGCTTCATCAACTCGAGGACCACCAACGGATCCCAAAGTGGTAGAGGCAAATAGGCAGCAGCTCGAACTCGAACCCAGTTACCCGTGGTTCCTGAGCAAGAGGCAACCAGATATTGGGGGAAGAGCAAGATGCCCACGCTGTGAGTGTAGCATGTGCAAAAATATCGACCTAGCGGCAGAAAATTATAGGTCGGCAGCCACGTTCAGCGATTATGATAATATCAATCCGAAGAAAGTCGATGAGCTTTCAGAGCATCAATATCTGCTCTGCATGTCTCATATGTTCGGATTTATTCTGAAAGATCATACCTATGGTAAGCTCCTCCCGTAATGCATTTGAATTAGGCCGTGACCTTACCCACTGGCAGATATTCTCGATGTCAGCCTTTTGACTGACGTAAATATTGTGGAAAATGCGATTGATGAATTGGTACTGCGACCTGAATCAAACAAAGATACTATAAAAGCTATCGTGAAGACATATACAGACAACGGTCGACGCGGCGTTTTCAGTGCCGATTTCATACAAGGAAAGGGGGAAGGCCAAATCTTCCTATTACATGGGCCCCCGGGGACGGGAAAGACCCTTACGGCTGGTATGTTTTATGGTTGATTTACTACAGTGGATACTAACATACCGTTAGAATCTGTCGCAGAATACACAAAGAGGCCTCTTCTGAGTATAACTGCAGCTGATTTAGGCCATGAACCCGCCAATCTCGAAAGAAACCTATCTAGATTCTTCACAGAGGCCAGACTGTGGGACGCTATTGTGTTACTAGATGAAGCGGACATCTATCTCGAGAGTCGCTCAACGAATGACCTCACACGCAACAGTATTGTATCGAGTAAGATCACACTCATGTAACATGAAACACAGCTGCTAACATCAAACCTTCGTTGTAGTCTTTTTAAGGGCGATGGATTATTTTCAAGGCATTCTGTTCTTGACTACAAATCGAGTAGGCCATTTCGACGAAGCTTTCATGTCTAGAATTCATGTATCAATCGGATTCGCACCACTTGATGAGAAAGCACGGGAGCAAATTTGGGATAGTCTCTTCCGTAAACTCAAAGAAGACCACAAGAACGGCGGCCCAGAGATCCGGTACGAGTGGGAGGCCAAACAGTATGTCAAGAAGAACAACGATATCAAGAAGCTGCAATGGAACGGTCGCGAGATTCGGAACGGTATGTCTGACACAGCTTTTGTAGTTGAAGGGCGATTGGCGGGCTGACACGTGAATGTTAGCTTTTCAAACGGCTGTTGCACTTGCAACGTTTGAAGCCAACGCAGCTAAGCAGAAAGGATCTACAGACGAAAGATGTATTCCGGAAATCAAGGAGAGCCACCTTGCTCAAGTCGTTGACATGTCCGCGGCATTCAAAGAGTACATTATCGTGACACACGAGGGTCTCGACAATTCAAGCAGGGCGTATCAGCTTGGAATCCGCCATGATGCAGGAATGGCCGACTAGACTTAGACTTGAAGGAAGGGGATTTGAAGTGCGCAATTTGTCAATGGTATTATGATTCGCAATCTTAAATCCCAAGGGATTATGTTTGATTCTTGTAGTCTTATCTTGTCATGTGTTCATTGAGGTCCAGGAGGTCGTTCCCCTCGCGTTATCTGCTCCTAGACGAGATGTGCTAGGAACCCCATCGTCGGCACGGCCCGCTGCGGAACAGTAGCAGGAGCGCAAGGGGGATTGGCACTCCAGCAACAACATCGACACAAAGCCTTGATGCGCACGTATTGTATTCGGGAGACTGAACGCTCGCATGTCAAATAAAGTGCACGTACTGTTTTGGTTGTATCCCCTCATGTGTTGTACAGATCGTGTTATTGAGCCGACACATGAAATGAGTAAAGACCTTGTTTGCCAATTGCTAGCAACATGAGTTCAGCAACACCATGTGGTTAGTGGTGATGAAATTGCGCCATTTTAGCTCGGAGCGAATCATAGCTTACCTACCTTGGAAGTACCACACGAGCCAAATACCCATTGGGTCCAATATCTGGGTTCCTTGGATAACCAGCTTTAAGAGGGATGCGTAACCTCCAACCCCGCACTCGAGCTATGATTCCGATATTGTGTCCGGAGGCTCTAGTCCTTCATTAAGAACCCAATTGACGAGCTTTACCAACTTGACTCCAAGTGATCATGTCGGCTTTAGTCCAGACTATCGGCCCCGATGCATTGCCCCTAGGTAACCAAGCAGCGTCGGCCGTTGTCTTCGAATCGTTTGACTTACCCTCCGCAAACCAACGGCAACTTGGGGCGCCACATCCGACGGGAACAAAAATACCTCTAGCCTTAAGACCGTCGCAGGTCGGGAGGGAACATATCAATCTCGACGACGTTATCACAACAATCAAGAGACTACTGTCCCAGGATAAACTCCTTACCAAAAAGCTGGCTCTGCATGGCACACTACTCTTTCGAGGCTTGCCAATCCGGAACGCCGACGACTTTAGTAGATTTGCACATGCGTTTGGATTCAAGCCCCACGAAATCATCGGCATCGTCGTGGACCGACCAGTGCTTGCCCCTAATATAGCGCCAGCCAACAAGGCGCCGAAAGAAGTGCTCATACATAGCCACAACGAGTCGCCACAGGTGCCGCACGCGCCCGAGTATATCTTCCTATATGGACACAAGGCACCGTCAAAAGGCGGCGAGACGCCAATGTCCTCTTCATTGGAGTTGTTCCAGCGAGTCCAAGACGAGATGCCTGAGTTCATTTCGGAGCTAACACAAAAGGGCATCTTGAGTAAGATAACCTACAAGAAGGATCCCCAGTACCTCGGTGGATCGACATTGAAAGAGGCTTTTGGCAAGAAGATTGTCGACGGTGATGACCTGGCTACACGACGGGCGAAGATCGAGGCGCAGATTGCACGTTATGGAAGAGGGGTTCACACAACCTGGGAGTGGTTGGGTGATGACGAAGGTGTCGTGGTGACGCATCGTTTACCTGTTATCCGCACACAGCCGGGCACGAACATGCCTACTCTGTTCACCGGCTTTGCATCTTTATACACACGTAAGAATGGCACGGAGCAGCTATACGGCGACGGGACTCCTATCCCCGAGAAGTATTTAAAGCATCTTGTGGCTATCACCGAAGAAATCCGAGTGCTGCACCGCTGGGAAGAGGGCGATGTGCTTGTGTATGACAATATCATCGCGCAGCATGGAAGACAGCCTTGGGAGGGTGGGCAGATTGACCGGGTCGTCATGGCAAGCTTGTTTGATGGCGACGAGGTGCCGGGGGCATATGGTGATGCAGATTGGGCACAGGTTGTCCAAGCTCTCGACGATTGAGAAGAAATATAAAGCCTCAATGCGGGTCATTGAGATGGAGAAGGAAATAGCAATTAGCGAGTTCTAAATCGGGCACGTCAAGATCACTTTTCCTGTTTCACTTGATTTCTCTTCTTTCTGGTAACCACCAACCCCCCTTTTCATTAAGTGTTAAGTTGTATAGCGCCAATACGGTAGTGTAAAATCAATCTCATAGCTGGAATACGCAAGAAGCTTCAAGTTGAAGGGTGAATATGTCGTTTAAGTAAGAGCACCCGTCGAGAGAGAAAGTCTTCGTGTTCACCAAGGATGACTCTATTTGGATTGATTAGCTCTGAAAGTCATGGTGTGGGTTAAAGCTGCTTACACTTCCATCCCAACACCAGAAAGTACCAGTATCGTTCTCGTCTTTCTCTTCTATCGTTTTCAACATATTAAACACGCTATCTCCAGGGCTAATCGACCCCCTCACGTCCCAGCCGAGTTCGATTTCGGCCATATCCCTATTCATCTCATCAGCATAGCTCATGTACTGAATAAGTGACCACGTACGTTTCCACTTCCCCGGGATGAAGTGATAGTACGACAATTTCGCGCTTTTTCTTGTCGGGAGATCGTCTCAGTTCTGCCGCCATATGTCGTAGCATCTGATTAAGCGCGCTCTTGCTCGCAGCATAGGCGCCGAAGCCATCCTCGTAGTCTAGGAAGCACGTCGCGGACCCCGAGTCGGATGAAATGAAGACGATCTTCGGGGGTGGATGATCGGGACTCACATTGAGCAGTTTCTGTGCGCAGATGATCGGCCCAATGGTGTTGGTGTGCAAATGAAGAGCAAAGTCCGAGAACGATCTATCGCGATATGTTCATGCCATTAGCTAACTACATACCTTGTCACACCGTCTCAACAGGCTACGCACATCTCGGTGGCACGATTGGGATACTTCAGCACACCCGCATTAAGTATGACGTTTCCCAGCTTCATGCCATCATTCACATGGAGTTGCACTTTGTGAATGAAGTCCTACCTCACGTTAGACTCGTCTCGATCTGTCGGCTACGGTCTTCAGATAGTATTGGCTCACAGTGATGCTCTTATCATTGGAGATGTCGCATTCTTCAACAATGCACTTATCTTCTGCACTTCGCGACGTAATCAAATGGAATAGTTTCGGGGCGGCGGACACATTGCGCACTGCCGCAATCACCTGGTGGCCAGCTTGTAGCAATTGGCTGACAAACTCGAGGCCAATTCCTCGAGAGGCACCTACGATAACCCAAGTTTTAGCATCCATCAATTTCGACTTGAGTTTCACCCTTGCTCACTAGATTATGAATGTTAACAGAGGAAGTACAATCAATCATCTGGACTCCGTCACCTCTCGAATACCCCGCTTGGAAGTTGCTAAAAATAGTACCTAGGGTCTATAGAGGGGTACCCGCCAAGAAGTTAGAACCCATGGGTCGCTTGGCAGCCCAGCTCAATAATGAATTCAGCTTCTTTCATACGTATATATTTATATTTAAAAATAACAATTCGATGAAAACAACTCGAAGAATAGCAAATACACGCCAAATCAAAAGCTACCACTTCATCAGGGCCTTTTTTTCAGGCTTCCCGGCCAGGAACTCCCGCCATGTATGAGTCCGTATCACCACCGTCCTGACGCCTCGGAAAACAACTTTGTACCTATAGATGCGATCTAGCGCCTCGACTTCCCTCTCGCCCTCCTGCGCCCCCTGACACTTGTCGTCACCCTGACTTTCCGTGTGCGTAGCGCATTCCTGTTCTTGTCGCATCATCAGATCCACCAGCCCAGCACTGAATGTTGTATCCCAGACGCCGTCACATCTTGGATACTTCCTGAGCAATGCAACTGCGCGCAGACGGAGGGAATGCGGAAATCCACTGTGTGCCACGATGTAGAGGGGTTGCGTTGTCGACGGCGTGGGGATGAAGGATGTGTTGTTCTTGTTGCCAAGCTCGAGGATCTTCTCAGATGTGCAGAGTATGTCCTCGAACTGCGAGCGGAGGTAGGGCGGGGTGATTGGCTGTGAGGGTGTGTCGGGGTTGCGAAAAAGCAAAAGCCTTATTGCTGTGAGGATTAGGCGCAGTGAGAGGATGGCTTTGGTCACTGAGTCGGAGGCACACTTAATTGAGTCTGTGAGAGTATCGGTCTTGGTCTCGACAGCACAAGCTTGGTAAAAAGTGCGGATTCTGGTGTAGCAGCGTCTATAGGCTTCCTGTCCCGAAATCAGGGCCTGGAGGCTCGGTACGTCGCCCTTGCCAACCACCGCTGCAAGCTTGTCGCTGTGCCTTTGTGAGTACATTATGAGACCGTAGAACAGAGATTGCGCGGCGCGACTTGTGCAAATGAGGTTTTCGCTCGTAGCGCAGCATGGATTGACTCTGCCGGAATCAAACCGAGGTTCCCGATATGAGAGCCACAGATTAAAGCTGTGATTTGGGTTCGTTTCGTAGATCAGACCGCCGCAATTGATCGCCTGTTTATCAGACTCGAGGTTCGCGATGATGACTTGCAGTGTATCCAAAGAAACAGGAATATGCGACGACGGGCTAAGCATCCTGGGTCCTTCTCCTATGCTGGGATCCGGGGTGTGTGAAAGCGCCGGTTTCAAGCGCACGTTTCGTCCATCAATCAGCATCGCTTGTATGATTTTGTTGCCTGCAGCAAGATGCATAAATGCCTGCTCATGACGACTTTGCAGTATGCAAATATGGGTAAACAGGACACTTGCTGTCAAGGCGCGCCACCTTTCAATTTCGAGAGTTGAACTGTTGATCAGGGCCTGGATTGCGAGATTAGACTGCTGCAGCACAAATTCTTCATTGCCGGGTTGGCATCGCATCGCCGAAGTTTGATGGGACTTGTGACTAGAGAGATACGTCTCATACACTGCACCCAGACTGACCACCGCGTGCCATATTGCCCTATCAACAAAAGAGGCGCGAGGGACCTCGGATAGCCAGAAGTCCCCGTCGAAAACTCCTGCAAGTGATGGCGCTACCACTTCTAGGAAGAAGCGATAGCTGCGGACTTCTGTCGAATTGGTTCGAGGCAATTGGATTTTCAGCTCAATGGGAGCTTCGTGTGCCGGATCACGAGTTGCATGATGTGACGCCGTTGTCGACCTGTCGAGGATTGTCGTCCTTGGGGTCGCTGCAGCGTTTTTCGGGCGAGGATGCGGTTTGGGCAATTGCTTGAATCCGCCGCATTCAAAACCGACAGAGGTGCAGCGAGTGCATTGGGGTTTCGTTTCGTCACATTTTATCTTTCTCTTCCTATTAATGGTGTAATGTGTTAGTATTGACGATTATTGTCAAGGCCAACAGCTGAACAGCGAACACTTGAGACTTCTTTTACTCCGTATAGGTTATCCTTGATATGATCTGCGGAAATTAACAATTCCAAAAACGGTCTTACCTGCAATTTGAACAGCCGTTACGACTTCGTGTATGACTAACGTCTTTAGTCGGTGGCTTCTCGAAGCCTGTATCGCGAATGAGCACCATAATTACAGCGCCAACGTAGGGTGCGAGAGCTAAGCCTCCCTAGCCCGACCAACCCAACTGACAGTTTAAGAGAACAAGCAATTGTGATCTGCCAGTATCTAGTTTCAGGTCCTCGCCATGGGGCTTGTAAAAATACATTCGATATTTGTAGTACTCGAGAAAACAAACATCTTTTGTGTCTGCCTAAGTCTCGTCAGATTCTGAGGCTGAGTGTAGATTGCATCGTGATGGCGCAGTGTGTAGCTCGATCTCTTTAAGCGACGCAGCCAATCAGAAGACTTATTTCTAGGCAGCCACAATCTCATTGGCTGAACTTACCTTTATGCCAAGACCAGTCGTCGATCTCATCCAAGTTTGTCGCATCGCCTGTCTTGTCGGCGTATGCTACATATTACTCCTATCAATGATTGGTGAGCATGTATCTGTAATCGAGTTTGAAGAAGTTGTATATAAGATGATGTGTTTCTCGATTTTACTGGAAAAATCTAGCATCGAATCCTTAGAAACCTCATTGACTTCTCTTCTATATTCTCAAAATGAGAATTGTCAATACTTCCACTGCTGCCTTTGCGGCAGCTACGCTTTCTCTCTACACGACTTTTGCTGCAGCACAATACAGTCCAAATTGCCCCCTTCAAGGTGGAGTGTTTCCAAACCCAAAGACACTGGGTAGAGATTCAGAGGCCGTTGATGCTGGACTATCTACTGTTCGAAGCGAGCTTCACAAAATCATCAACGATTCGACCATCTTCGACAAAGCTGGTACAAGCTTTCAGCTGAGTATCTTTTCGAAAGATGAGACACTTCTTAGCTTTAGTCACGCCGCAACTAGTCTAGATAACAGCTCACTGCCGACTCATCGCTTAGACGAGGACACTATCTTCCGCATTGGCAGTGTATCAAAGCTTTTGACCGTCTATGCTCTTTTAGCTGAGGTCGGGGGTAAGTGACATCCAAGTTACTGATAGACTCGAGGTGATGGATGCTGACGGGCTATTTTTTAGCCGACCATCTCAAGGACCCCGTCACGAAATGGGTGCCAGAACTTGCACAATCTGCAAAAAAGGGAATCAAGGACGCCGTCAATCAGGTAGACTGGGACGAAGTAACCATTGAGGCTCTCGCAAGCCACAATGCTGGTATAGATCGGGACTGTAAGCATGCTTATACTTGTCACGCGTACAGTAGTGGACGACGTTAACTGATCTTTCAATTGCAGACTCACTCTTAGACTTTGCGAACCTCATCAATCAGACAACAGCAGAGCAGGCTGCGCTTCCGCCCCTTGCGCCAGGGGATATCCCAACCTGTGGTATTACCGACCTTTTACTCCCCGCTTGCTCGCGTGCAGGTAAGCGAAACGCAAGCCCGTCGACGGGATCATAGTATTTCTAACTGTAGAATAGCTTTCCTCAACGAAGTCAGCGATTTGCACCCCGTCACCTCCACGTTTCATACTCCCGTATACTCCAACATTGCGTTTCAGATTCTAGCATACGCGCTTGAGGGGATTGCCAATAAGACATTCGCCGATATCTTTCAGTGTTCGATCATAGACCGCCTAGGACTAAGTGGCACATCATTGCAACCCCCAAACAGCACTAAACAAGGCATCATCCCAGGAGACAAGATCTCAAGCTGGTGGAGTGTAGATCTCGCCGATGCAAGTCCGTACGTCATTCACCTCCCAATACTTATACTCGTTTCCCCTCACAATGTACCGTGACGCAAGTACATGACTAACGCAAAGAAGTGAGGGCGGCATGTTTTCAACTGGAGCCGATATGACGAAGATAGGACAATCCATTCTCAACTCCAGCATTCTCAGCCCGGCACTGACCCGGCGATGGCTGCGTCCGATCACACATACCGCCGACCTCCGCGTCTCAGTCGGCATGCCATGGGAAATCTTTCGACTACTACAACCCATTTCTCCAAAAACCAACCACACACGTGTCGTCGACCTCTACACCAAGAACGGCGCTCTCGGTGCCTACTCGTCACTATTCGTCTTGTCGCCAGAGCATAACTTCGGCTTCGCCCTCCTGACTGCCACCCCCACGACTCCGACCGAATCTACAGCAGACGCGTCAGCGCTTACTGTCATCGGCGACTCGATCACGAGTACTATGATCACCGCTCTCGAACAAGCCGCCCGCGACGAAGCGGTAATCAATTTCGCGGGCGTCTACGCTAGTTCCAACATGAGCTTGGCAATCTCCGTAGACGACGAGCACCCCGGCCTCAAGCTGAGTAACTGGACCATGGGCGATAAGGACGTCCTAGAGTTGTATACGGGAGTACCGAACGCGCAGGTCGATGCGAGGTTGTATCCCATGGACCTGGAGAGTTGTGGGAAGATTGCGTTCCGTGCGGTGTATGAGGGGGTTCGAGAAGCTTCGGAGACGCCGCAGCCCGGCGTTGCGTTCTCTCAGAGGTGTGCGCCCTGGGGTGGGGTTGCTGCGCTGCATTATGGAAAGATTGCGTTTGACGACTTTGTGTTTGAGGTTGATGACAAGGGTAGGGCGACTGCGATAATTCCTAGGATCACGCGGCAGACGTTGGGGAAGCAAGTTGGTAACACGACCAGCTTGCGCAAGGGATGATTGATGGATAACATTGATCTTGACGGCTCATTCCACATGATATTTCCCGGCTAACACGTACACAATTCAATCTCACTACAAAATGGTGCATCTCACACTCTGCCGTCCGGTGTCGGCTTTGCCTATGTCTGAGAACTTGACAGAGCTTGGAACTTGTTGTCCTTTCGAGAATGGTCTAATGCATGTGTCCGTCTATTCGATTCTAAAACCCCAGCGGCTATCTGCAGAAGGCACAACGTGAGCCAATGAAACTACCTAGGTAGAGTTCCCTCATTGGCGAACAGCAACCACGATCAAATCAATTAGCACGATCCTCTATCATCAGGATGGGCGCATTGCCGATATAATCATTCAACTTTAGTTGAGAATGCCAGGAAACCTTCGAATTAGAAAATCAATGCTCAAGGCTTTCACGAGGAATATTATCAACGGACATAATCTCTTCAATTGCATTGCTTCAAAAGCCCGAGGCACATTTTGTACAAGGATGGGCCTATCCACTTCATGACGTGCGTGGTGAATACAAACAACATACCGAACGCCACGCGGACAGGGGCATTCACTAGTTGCAAACGGAACGAGAGAGTCGAAATATGAAACTCGATGAACGAAGTACCCCAGGCAACGAACGGCTCAGTCTATTGTGGCTAAGGGACCTTCTTTTCCCGTGATGATACAGCATCCACATTCTCCCCAACGCCTTTCGCGTCAAGCAGAAAATCCAACAAAAAATGGATGTGACAGCATTAGCTCACGTCCAAGATGAGGACGTTGAGCTCATCATCCAGCTACTGCAACAAGACAGCGAAGAGATGGCATCGGCTGCCATCGGCAAAGGCAAACAGCGAGAGGGTACAGTGTCAGACGAACAAGCAGCATTCAACCTTTTCATACAAGAGCTCCAGGGCGCCGAAACCTTTTTCGCTGACAGACGAATGACTAGAAGCATTCAGAGCGCTATTCAATTCGACGGCGATGCGCTTGTTCAGTCGCAGAATGAAGAGGCAATGGCTGAGCATGACCACAATTTGTCGGTGTCTCTTAGCAATGGAGGAGGTGAAACAGCGCAACAAAACATCTCGCCTCCTTTGACGCTCGACGATGAGCTTTACGAGAAGATGGCCTGTATCTACATCACCGGGATCGACGATGCCGATAGTGACGGAGATACAGTAGTTGGCAACCAGCCAGAGAGTTCTTCTTGGGCCGCCTCGCGCCCGGGTGGAAGAACACAACGGAAGCGAGCATGCGAAGCTTGCGGGGATCAGAAGCACTTCGCTGAGCTGTGCCGAGCTCCATGTCGACACGAATACTGCCGCGAATGCCTGTCGCACCTCTTCCGAGACGCGATGGTCGACGAATCGCTCTTCCCCCCTCGATGCTGCAAGCAACCCATACCCCTTGACATGAGCCAGCTCTTCCTCGATCCCAACGTGATCCGCCAATTCCGACAGAAGGCGCTCGAGTTTTCCACGCCGAACCGGACATATTGCCATAATTCAAGCTGCGGCGCTTTCATCCCGCCATCCAATTGTGCTAACACAACCGCTACTTGCGGCAACTGTCGTGCGCAGACATGTATTATATGCAAGAGGGACGAACACTTCGGGGATTGCCAGGAGGACGAGCAGCTCCAGCAGGTTATCCAGCTGGCGAGAGAGCAAGGTTGGCAGCGATGCCAGAACTGTTGGGGCATGGTCGAGTTGAATACGGGCTGCAACCATATGACGTGAGTCTTTTCACTAGTGAAATTGACATTAACTAACCATAGTATACAGTTGCCGATGTGGGTTCCAGTTCTGTTACATATGCGGTGCCCGATGGAAGACCTGTCAATGCGAGCACTGGGAGGAGCACCGTCTATATGATCGTGCTGCTCAGATCGATGCTCGCGACCATGCCGAGAACGATGTCCATGCCCATGCCCATGCACAGGCAGAGGCAGAGGCAGAGGCAGAGGACGAAGCCCGCAACCAGGTTGAGGTTGATGATGCCGTCGAGGAAGCCGAGATTAATGCCCACGAGACGGCTGGCGAAGAGCAATTGCTTATCCCGCGCCCGCTAACTCTAGCGATCCCAGAGCCGCTGCCACCAAATCTAGCGATCCTAGATGAGCCGCCACAAGAAATTGAGGAACAGCATGAACGCGATCGACAGCGCCGAATACATATAATTGCCCAGAACTTGCGCGACAACCATGAGTGCGGTCACGAGCGCTGGTTCAACCGAAGAGGGCCACGGGCATGCGAGGAATGCTCGGATGTGATGCCTATCTTCATCTATGAATGTCGACAGTGCCACATCATAGCCTGTCGCCGCTGCAGGTATCACAGGTTGTAGACTCACTATCGGCGATGTGTCCTAGGGGAAGACTACATGTTGTTATCTTGTATACTAGCAGACTAGTAGGCATTCGTGGGGAGAGCGATCACAATAGATGCGGTCGAAAGACGAAAGGAGGGTTGTTGATCTAACTCGTTGCCAAAAGTATCGATTCATCAATACAACTATACATCATGTTTGGTGGAGGGGTAGCAGATGCGGATGTATTGAGCTGGTGGATGGGTCGTGTTTCTACGGAAAGCTATCGGCGGACCTTCATCAGATGTACAGTAAAGTAGACTTACACGGAGTTAAGCTGATGTATAACACCGCGATATTTCACCGAGGCAAAACTCACCTGAATGAGCACCGCTAACCGCTCAATTGATAAACAACCTTTATCGCTCGCGTCATATCCGTCGGCGTCATCATGTTCTGATCATGATATGCAAGAATCCTTTCGCGGCCTCAGCTGAAAAATTCCAGCCCTATATGGTGTCTCATTCGCCCATCGCAGCTGCAGTAAGCTTTGCTGTGCCGCTCGGTGCCTATCTCGCCTATCACTCACCGCAACGTCAAGCCCGAATAGGCATGTCGCTCACCATGTCAGCGCTACAGTACTGCACGATTTCATCGAACATGAAGCGATAGACACTATATAAACAAACAAATGGCGTTTCCTTAACCATATCTCACATTGTCTCGTGTCTTGGCATTATCACTAACAAGACTCCTTTGAGAGACACCTTGAAACAACATTGACTTTTACAGACCAACATAAACATGCGCGCAGTCACAGCACTCACCCTGCTCCAAGGGTATCTCGCCCACGCCATCGCCCTCCCACCTCCCACAGGGAAGTACAACATCGGCATGATCAAACATGACATCCCACACTACAACGCGAACGACCCGCTCGCGCCGAACAACATCAGCACAGCCTTCCTAGCAACCATTTACTACCCCACGCTGCAGACCCCCCGCGGTCCGCCGCAGGCGTATCTGGAGCCGGCGCTAGCAGCGCCCATGGAGGCGCAATTCAACTACACGCCCGGGTTCCTCACCACATTCACCTCGCACGTCCAACCACACGCTCCCTTCCTAGCGCATCCGAAAAAGACCGGCCAGACACTAATGCCAACCCTCCTCTTCGGCCCCGGCGGCGGCGGGCCGCCCGTCTCCGGCAACACGATCCTGATCTCGGAGCTCGTCTCGCACGGCTACACGGTCGTGGGGCTCGACCACCCCTACGAGCAGCCGTTTCTGCGGTACGCAAACGGCACCGGGGTATCTGGCGTCGACATCAACTACGACGACCTAGCGCTCATCGAAAGAATCTACGACACGCGCCTCATCGACAACAGCGCATTCCTAGCGCAGTTCCCGTCCCTCGTAGAGAAGCTCAACGCCCCCTTCAACAAGACGCACATGGGGGTTTTCGGCTACTCGCTCGGCGGCGCGGCGGCGGTCGGCCAGATCTACAACGATTCGCGCTTGGTGTCTGCGTTGAATCTCGACGGCTCGCAGTTTGGGGCTCCGACGGCGGAGGATCCCGCTGTGGCAGATGCGAAAAAGCCGGTTTTTCTTGTTGGGAGTGAGGGGCATACGGCGGATGACCCGACCTGGGGCAAGTTCATTGATAAGCAGACGGGTTATCTACGCATGATTAATGTTGAGGGGTCAAAGCATTTGGATATGTTTGATAATACGTTCTGGAAGACGAAGATGGAGGGGGTGGAGTATAACCATGGTGCTGGGACGGTGGATGGCATGAGGATGTATGAGATTTTGAATGTGTATGTAAGAGCGTTCTTTGATTTTACGTTGTTGGGGAAGAAAGAGAGGGTTTTGGATGGGCCCGAGGCGAGGTGGCCGGAGGTGGTGTTTGGGGCTCGGAAGGGGTGATGGGGTGGTGAGAATGAGCTGAATGTACTTGACGCCCAGTCGAGTTATAAATGACAATTACTCCCAAGGAACACATGAATAAGTCTAGATGGTAAATTTGTGACTCTCTAGTTCCCGGTTGTTTAATTAGTCTGCTTGGCTTCTCAGCCGTACATAAGTATAAGTGAACTTAGGTTAACCCGTCAACTTGAGGGCGGCCAGCTGAACGGACGGGTTACCCCACCCATTCGAACCCCGAGTCATGAGAACGAGTGAGACAGGATGCAAACGACCATCTCAGCTTATGGACTATTCAACAAGTCCGACATCTATCACATCCTAGCGCTCGAGTGTGAGCTCCTGCCAATCGGGGCTTTTTCGCAATCAGCCTGCCCGGGCCAGACACCTTGATGGCCGGAGACTTTCCGGAGAGAAAATACATCGTTTCCGCATCGTGTCTCGGCACATGTGACTGCCTATAATAAGAATGGCGCCAGCAACAAAGCTACTTAAGTAACTCATGATCTAGACCACAAACCAAGAGCACAATAGCATTCATTATACAAACGCATTCTTCTCAGTTTCTATCGGCTTATACAACATCTCATTTAGCCTCCAACAACCCCGCCCCCCTCAGCTATCCACATACAAACACACAAACTCACACACACACTCACCCACCTAATCAGCCAAGATGTCGAAAGCGCAAGAAGAACTGCAGGCGATGTTCAAGATGTTCGCGTCGGGCTTCGACGACGAGCGTCTTGAGAAGTTCATCGTAGACCTAGAGCGCATCATGCGAGGACCGGGGGGACAGCTTCTCGCGCAGGCCGGCCTCGCAGGAACGACTGAGCCTTTCACTCTGCTCGATCATGGGTGCGGGACGGGCCCTATCGCTGCGCAGCTTTACGAGACTGTGGATGAGAAGGTGTTGGGGCAGAGCAAGATGGTATGCGCCGATCTGAGCGATACGCTTGTTGGCACGCTGAAGAGGCGGGCGGAGAAGAATGGGTGGAGCAGTGTTGAGACCAAAGTTCTTGATGCGCAGGTATGTACGGTCATGGCCATGCTCCTCAATTGGCCTTCTGAATACCTAAGAGGATGATGAATCAAGTTAGCTGACAAATTGATAGAAATCGGGGTTCGGTGAGGAGACTTTCTCGCATATCACGATCAATTTCGCGATGCACATCGTTCCCGACCCGGACGCGGTCCTAAAAGGTGAGTGTCTACTTCTTATTTTAGCTCTTACCCAAGAGTCGTTGATTGCGTCGAGGTAGAGCAGTCCGCCACTAACACGCAATGAAATGAGCAGACGCCATGCGCATCCTCAAGCCCGGTGGCGTCTTCGCCTTCACAGTCTGGCACAAGGACAACCTAGGCTGGGTGCCTGACATGCGCTCGGCCTTCGAGGCCCTGCCGTTCGATGCGCCGGTGCCGGCCAAGTTTCCGATGGCCCCGAACGGGCGCACGGAGTTCATTGACCCCGAGCTCATCCCAGCGCAACTGACGAAGTACGGCTTTGAAGATGTGAAAGTGCAAACGATTGACCATATTATGCACATCGAAAGCGCAGAAGATTACCTGCAGAGTTTTGGCATGATGCGCGAGTGGATGACTAAGACTTGGTGGAGTGAGGAGAGCCAGGAGAAGGCCAAGGGTATGCTGGATGAGCATATTGAGAAGCATTTGAGGGAGAAACATGATGGGAAGGGGTGGGATCTGACGTGGACGTTCATCCAGACGACTTGTCGCAAGCCGGCGAATTGAAGGCCTTTGGACACTTCCACCAGGTGCTCCGGAGCTCTTGGTGGTGGTGAGCTGAGGGGACAGCGCCATTCAACTCTAGCTGCATCGATCTTATAGTTCTCCCTGGGTACTTCCCTATCTCTTTTGATGCATGGGGATGTTTTGATTAGTATGTATCTTTGGATTGGATTCAACTTCAACAGTTTCATCTAAATAAATATCCTCAACAAACTTAGAAAAACTTGACGTAATTGAGTGTGTGGCTCATGATGAATTGTTGGTGTGGTAGATGCAAGTGAGAGAAAGGGCGAACCCCACGACCTCAGCACGCCCACATGCAAGGTACAAGGATGGGGCATCGAGACCCTGCAGGAACAGGGCACCCACAGGGCACTCACCCCCCAGTTATCTGTGCACTAATGCAGCCCCTTATCGAATGGGCAAGGTCCCGCGTGAGCTCTATCAGCCAGTCTCGCCAGTAACTTTGTACTGCACGCTATCGAACCCAGCCTTTTGACATTTGACAGGTGTCGACATCAAATTCAATTAAACAACCATCATCACCACCACCCACCCACCCATCAACCTCCAGGGGCCCTGGAGGAGCACCGGAACACGCAACGGCATCGCTAACGAATACATCGAAATGCTGGAGCTCCCGCCGTAAAATCTGACATCGATCTTACCTGCAGTATCCTTCGATTACATGCATCGCTACGTTAGCTCAACCCTGTCACGCCTGTACCTCTCTTCACCATTAGTCCCGCCGAGCTTCACGACACAATGCCGTCGTTAATAGCCCGCCTTACCCTCGGCGTGGCTGCGCTGCCCTTCCTCGCCCAATTGGCCGTCGCATCCTCCAGCCTGGAAGAGGGCGCCCTCCCCTCCTACCACTATGGCGCCTCCATACCCGTCGAGTGCATGAACCGCAGCATGTAAGCCATCTCCAACCCTCCCTTTGCCTTCCCTTACCTGCCCTTCATCCCTTTCCCACCTCGTCAACGCCATCGCAACACGCAACCACTAACCGCCGCTTCCCACCCGCAGAGAAACAGGCGAGCACATCCAAGACGCGCGCGACGAGATCCAATGGATCCCCTTCCCCATATGCAACGAGACGGGCAAGCCGCTCGAGTTCCACTACGGCATCGAGACGGAGCTCAACTGCACCGTGCCCATGATCGACGACCCCTTCTTCCACCTGCTCGAGTTCTACATCCACAGCGACGCGCCCCTCGCCTGCCGCCTCCCCTCGCGGCCCTCGCCGCACGTCGAGCGAATCGGCGAAGCGCCGTCCGACCCCGAGTACATCCCGCTCGTCTTCGCGCTAGCGGGGACGCTGCAGCTCTCGCACATGCACATCAGCACGCACCTCAACGTCCTGCTGCACAGCACCCCCAAGCACCACATCCACCCGCACGACTCGGGCGTCCTCGACAGCGGCGCCGCCTACAGCACCAGCCCCCTGAGCCACATGGCCGGCTCGCACACGCGGCGCCTCGTTATTGGCGACCCGCTGCCCCTGAGCTTTAGTGTCAGGTGGTTTCCGACGCCCGCGCTGCCCAAGACCGAGGGCAAGGTCGAGTGGCAGGGCATGGGCGGCCATATCTACGCTAGTACTGTGTTTTATGCCCTGGTCTCCTTCATCGCGGGCGTGCTGGGCTCCGGAGCTTACTTTTTCGGCGTCATATTGCCTAAGAGGCTGCGTGGACGGGGCCTGGGGGGCGCGACGCCGTTGGGGTATGGGGTTAATGGCAAGGGGGTCGGTGTTGGGAATGGGTGGGGGTATTCGAAGCGTATTGATTAGGGGGTCAACAGAAGGAAGGGAAGAAAGAAAGAAAGAAGGGAAAGAATAAGACGAAATGCGTTTTGTACATATATCCATGCTTATAGATTACGAGGACTGTACTAGGTACTTATGGTGGGAGTCTTGATTGATTGTGGCCTCATTCGGGCTGGTTGTAGCATTAGGAGTTACGGCCACTGGCGCGAGCACACTCAAAACAATGCATTTTCAGATGGCAGTGTACAAAGTTACTATTTTGTTGAAAAAACGCTAGGCTCGTTGATCTCATAACCATCGGACTACAGGAAGTGCAATTACACATTTTCCCCGCGAATATGATACACAGTACATACAGGCTCAGAGCTATGACTCAACGGGTTGCCAATGACATATCTTGAGAGCATGCATGCACCATTTACTGCGCCTTCTTGGCCTTCCTTGCAGCAGCAGCGTCGTCAACCGCGTTCAGACGCCCCAGTACCCGCGCGTACATGTCCACAGTCAGAATCACAGCTAACGAGGAGGACAGGCATCGTTAGCTGACTTGAAAATTCGGAAAGGATCTGATCAGAAAGTGAGAGGGGCAATTGAATTGAACACACGTACCAAGCGCCAGATACCCCCCATAAAGCCCCGCCAGCAGCGTCGTCTTCTGCGCCGCCGTCACGACCGCCGGGTCCCAGAGGTAGATGTCGTACATGCAGGTCGCTGTCGTCAGGGCTGTTTCGAAGCCGTACACTAAGAGCAGTAATTCTGCGCTACCTGATAGCCTCCCTCCTTCTCTCCCCCCTTTCTCATTTTTCCGCGTGAGAGCAGAAACAGCCCAAACTGAGACGGGCAAATGGATCACGAGCTCGAGGAAGGCAAAGAGTTTGAAAAACGACGGGATCGAAGCGGGTGGCGGCAGGAAGAATTGGTCGTTGTAGGTCGTGATGTAGTAGGTGCGTAGGGAGGAGAGGATGTGGAGGGGGGAGGAGGGCGGAACCCAGAGCGAGGGGGGGTAGAGGGGGACTAGGTCGACGCCTGGGGGTGGGAGGGTTTGTTAGTTTTCTTGTTTGTTTGTTAGGTAGTATGTTAGTATGTTGGGGGATGGGATTGGGTATGTGAGGTTTGGGTTTGGGTTTGGGTTTGGGTTTGGTGAGGGTGGGCGAGAGGGAATGAATGGGGTGAGGAAGGTTGGGATGGGGAGGCGAGGAGGAATGAGAGAGGATGATGGAGGGGGGCGCGGGGTCTGCCTCCGTGTCTTCTCATCGGAGCCGGAGGTTCATGTGGCTGTCGTCGCATGAGATGAGGGTTTGGGGATTGGGAAACAGAGTTCTGTTCTGCTTATCCCATCGCGCCTGTAAGATGAATGACAGTCTTCGTACGAAATGAGTTGTCGCCGTGGCTGCGATAAGATCGTCATAAGATAGGCGGTGAGCTTATCATGTGCCAGACGGACTTTCAATCAACCAGCAATTGTGCATGCAAAGAGACAGATGAAGGGTATCGGGTATGAGCGCTCATCGGGCGGGCTTGAGGTAAAGTGACTGATGGAAATGAAACGAATGCTTACAGAAGAGGATGGGGATGTGGATCACGAAGTAGACCAGGTAAACACGGTCAAGAATCGACCGCGCTGTTGATGATGATGATGACATTGTTGTTCAGTATTGACGTGGCAGGATGATGTGGGATGGCCGAAGCGCTTGGGGTCGTAATACTCTGATGTGGAATGCTGTGACAAGTTAATATAGTGAGCTGAGGTGTGTGATTCTCGAATGCCCTCTCGATATGAGTAAAGATTGGTTCTTTGCATTGAGCTGCCTCTCAACCGGGAGGCTAATTTCCATTTGGAGACGAGCACGTGCGAGAAGAAGTCATTTACTGTCTTGATACTGTAAAGACTTGGCATTTCTAGGGTAATCTCTGATAACAAGGGAACACGCCCAGGCCATGATTACTGTGTCAACACTTGTCGAGCAAATTCAATTATTGATGACCCCGAGTGTCAATTTTGATGCAAGAAAAACGGAATAGTAATGTACCTAGGTAGTTTGGGAAATGTGAGGTAGCGCTGTACACGCTAAATGTGATGCTCTTGATATTACCAGGCTGTTAGCGCTATGTTGTGTCACCATTCACTGGATATATGCATGCGCCCTATTCACAACGCTCAAATTAAAATATCAGGACCAGCTGCACGCTGCCGATAAGGCCCGTAAGGTGCAGCGAAGCTTTTCAATAGAATTCACTGGCCCAAGCGAGGCTGCAGCCCCAGGAAACATTCATGGCTTTTCCTTCGTTTGTTGTCCCATACTTCTCCTTCCCAAACCCTAGAACCCTCAGTCAACAGCTCTCGACGCAAAACACACAATCATGGTTCGTCGACGCGCTCGCAATGCCAACAATAGCGATTTGTTGTTTGGAGACATCAAAGGAAAAAAAAGCCTTTGCAACAATATCACCGGAAACTGTGAAGCCATGTTGTGAAAGCGTTTCGAGCGCAGGTCCCCACAATCTCGTCTGCACCTACAGCTATCTAAGCCCGGATAAAGATGCAATCCAAACCCCTGGTACTGACACTTCCACATCGATCAACGAAGCGAATCTGAATAACTGACATAAATGACAATAGGGGTTGCACCATTCTGACAGCCTGTGGCTCTATCAAGAATCCTGAAATCCGATAATAAATATGCCCCCAATTCCCCATCTCGCGCAAGAGAATTGCCGCAGTATCCCTTCAAGCCTCTTCTCCAAGCGGCTGAGGTTGCAGGCTCGGGTACAGACTTTAGTCAAGTCGACATTGTAGCGAATCGGTACAGCTTGACGCACCTTCTCGACTTTTGCAGCGACAACAACGAGGACGAGTTTTGTCTGAATATGAGAATCATCAACAACACCTTGTTCATCAACGGCTACGGCAAATTTGCACTCAACACTTCAGGAGGAAAGAGAGATAGGAAGAAATACGGCCAATCGTTTGAAAAGACTTTCACTAAGCTGCCTGAAGGATTTGAGGATGCCGGGGGATATTACCATGCTTTGCAATACAAGCTTGGGGATCTAAACTGTGTGGTCTCTTTTCAGGTCGATGCCCTTTATCAGGGGGGAGAAACAGGCAGTGCTGATCATTTGATCAAAGTCGCGCCTCAGTGTATGGCAGCAGAACTCAAGACTACTTTTGAAAAGAGGGAACTCGACAGATCTATGCCTCAGCTTTGGTTTGGCCGGACGCCCTGGCTCATCACAGGTTGGCGCTGGTTTGAAAGGTTTTACCGATATACAGTCGTCAACGTTCAGAATGAGTTCGCGGATTGGGAAAGGAGATACCAGGACGAATTGGGAAAATTGGTGTCGCTTCTGTCTCGGCTTCGAGAAGCTGTGCGCCGAAGCGGCGCCAAGCAGTGCAAAGCAGTTTGCATGAGACAATCGAGTGACCGAAGCCTGCAAATCTACAGGTTAAAAGAGAACGATGAAGCGCTTCCAGAGGAGCTTATTCACAAGTTTTGGCCTAAAGACAGCGATGAGGCCAAAGTGGAAAATGGCGGATTGAGGGAACGTGACGAGCCAGTCAGTTGAAATTCGGAATCAAAAGTTCCTTAAAACATGGGCTGTTCTTCTGCTTATCTAGGCTCTCCTGTTTCAGCATATGATTAGAATACGTATTGTAGCACCGCCGAATCTTTTTTTTTTTTTTTCAGAAAATTATACTACGTGAACAAGGACGGTATAGATCTCCATGTGTATGGTAAGATGTTCGTCCTGTTCTGGCCTCCTTTCAAACACCTGTCCTGTAATGTCTGAGTCTCTATTTAATGAAATGGGCAGCGTAACATTGGGAGTGACCACATAGAAGTCTTCTGGGTCTTTTGGTTAGGGTCCGCTCTCTGGCATCGAGCTTCGCCCCTCGCCCCCAAATGCACACCCAAATGCAAGTAAGATACAGTGTAAGATGAGGCATAGCCACTGGCAATGGGACTGTCTCGAGAAAAGACCGTCTATGATTCGCTGGATTTGGAATGCCAAGGAGGAGGAACCTGTCGGATATTGTCCAATCAAGGTTAATGTACGTATTAGTCCTACGCCAATTGGTACTGCCACGCAGAATCTAAGCACGACTTTGGATCGGGTTGCAGGATTGCGCCTCAATCTTCTGCTGGTTTTGCTTGCGTAAATATTTATTCTTTGGCTTGGTGTAGGTAGCATAGTATAGCCACGGTTGATTCGGAAATCCACCCCTGACATAAGTAGCAGCTGGTGTGTAGGCAACTCCCAGAAAGCTCACGCCTCTGGGTACTCAAACTTCAAAACGCAACCACGACAATGTCATTGACAACGAATCCATCGGCTGAAAACAATATTGTCCATGGTCAAGAATGTTCACAGCTCTCTGGGGAGTCACAGACTGACGATGGACCGGCGAAAATCTCTCAGGATACTTTCCATGCATCTCACGGCAATACACTATCTCGATTGTGGCGACCGTTTTATCTGCGTCGGTCTGTCTTATTTGGATTTATGTCTGTCTTCATCATTATCATCGTTGCCATTGAGTCAATGCTTGCCATCTCCAATCAACATCAGGGACTTGGCACGGCAGACTCTCGTCAACATTACCTATGGACGTACGGCCCAACCGCTTTCCTGACGCTCATAGCCGCTCTATGGGCGCGTGTCGAACATCAGAGCAAAATAGTGACCCCGTGGATACGTCTATCGCAGGGTTACGCACCTCCTTGCCGTACTGTTTTTCTCGACTACGTTTCCCCATTGTCTATATACGCCACATGGTTGTCGTTATGGAACCGAGATTTCATTGTGTCCATCACGTTAACGATATTGATGACCCTCAAAGTCTTGATCATCTTATCGAGTGGCTTAATAACTCTCTCGTGGATAGGAGTTTCTCAAGTCGCCTATTCTATGAACCTGGTTGATGAGTTTGTTGACAGTCCACGCGGCATTCTGCCCGTGGGTCCTCTTGCTATTCATATGGTCCATCAGTCACAGAACCCCGACTTCGTGTTTCCGAATGGCATATCCAGAAATTATGCGTTTCAGTCCGTGCAGACAGAACTCCCAGAAATCGCAGCAACGCAAGTGATAGTTGACGGTTTGGTCAACTCAATGCAGTGCAAACCCGCCAACGTTACATTAGCAGGAGCGATAGCCCCTCAGCCGGGAAGTTACCGGCCTCACAACTATACGAGCGATATGACCGAGGTTCCAAAAGCAACTGCGATGCTCGACTTAACTATATCATCACCTAGATGCAATGTTTCACTTGCGAGTCTGCCAGGGGTTTTCGAAAGAAGATTAGGCCAGAGCAACTCGACGGTATTTGCAAAGTTCCAACAAGTGCAGTGCGATTCAATATTGGGCGATGAGGGGAAACGGATTCTGGTGATGTTTGGCAACATGACCTACCATACAGAATGTTTTACCAAAGCTGCCGGTCGAGATTCTGTCCTCAGCAAAGATGCAACAACCAATCCTAGAATTGGCATTCTCACCCAATCGACAACCATTGTCTGCGTGCCGGAGTATGCAATTGAAAAAATTCAAGTGACTCGAAACTTTACGCAAACGAAGTCTATTCATCCCGTCCCGGGGACATCACGCACCCTTCTAGGATCAGTCACAGCTTGGGATATTTTGTGGCGACACAAAGGAATCTCTACCGCCATCGATGATTGGACTACTGGGCAGTCGATTAACATCTCGAACCTTCCCGTGGACGTTGATCCTGACATGTTCACGGCATTAAATTCTCAGCTTGAGCCTGGGACACAGGCTGCCGATCTGTTTGATGCTAGCGTCTTACAGAGGGTAGTTGAGAACTACTATCAGCAACTAGGCGCAATTCTTGCAAAACTATATCTCATGGCCCCGACCCCTCCTCATACTGCGACTCTGGGATCTATCACCTTAAACGAAAATCGTCTGATCTTACGGTGCTGGGTTTCTCAACTGACCGTGGCTTTATGTGTATCCTGTGTAGTGCTCATAGCCATCGCGGTCTTCCTAGTTCCCGGAAAAGGATTTCTGCCATGCGGTGTAGCCACACTCCAAGACTTCACTTCAATTCTTCGGTATAGCGAGGAACTTTCGATACAACTGCAGCATGCAGGGGCTTCAGACAAGGAGCAGCTTCTCCATCTACTCGCAGATTCTAGATTTTACTGTGGCTATTTCGATGCCCAAGAATCTAAACACTTCCAATTCCACGTAATCGATAGTGGGACATCGGCTCATTTCCCTCAAAATTCTTCGAAATCCTTGTATCCTCTCATTTTGCATCCCGTCTGTCGACTTACGCTCTGTTTGAGTACTATTGGCCTCATTGTTACTTTGGAGTTATTTCTGCTCAAATCAAATATTGAGAAAGGCCTTGGGGACGTCAACATTAATACCTATCTACAGTACGCATGGACTATAGTTCCTGCGCTCATTCTTGGGATTATATCTATGGCTTTCTCAGCTGTCGACTTCCAGATAAGAACATTGATTCCGTATATGACTCTCGTTAAGAAGACACCTCGAGCTGTTTTTGAGCAACTCGAGTTTCTTGACATGACTGTCCCCTTTGCAGTATTTCGACAATTCAAAGTTAGAGCTTTTTGGGCTTTATGTACCACAACAGCTTTCCTCGTTGCGTCCTTTTTCACTAACTTTTCCGCATCCCTATTTCAAGCTCTCCAGATGCCAACGGCAACATTCCTGACACTTAAATACAATCACAATCACCCCTTTACCCTCAATGGATGTGTTGACGACACAGGCGTGGGTTACGCTTCTAGTCCATGTCTGGAAATCCCCAGCCTCATCCTCCAGAGCAACTACTCTTTTCCCCGTTTCACATACAAAGATCTGGTCTTTTTGGAACCTAGTGCTACTATAACCGAGATTCCCAAGTTCGATAGCACAGCAACAACTATTTCAGCTATTGTCCCAGCAATTCGACCAAAACTGGAATGCATATCCCATGATCCTACCCGAGTCCACGTATATCACCCAATACATGACCGTGTGGATGAATATTTTCTCACCCCGCGAATTGACGGCCTTGATCCGCTCTGGCTTGGCAGTCCGTTTCTAGACCCCAACGCAACTTATTTTGGCATATCAGCTACCAATGACGATTCCAACATTTTCACTTACCTCTGGGCTCATTTTGAGCGCGAAAAAAATACGTTCTCCGTGAAGCATGCTGCAGCCATTAGTTGCACGATGATCCTCGAGGCCCTCCTCGTCAACGCGACCTACATCGGCACCGAATTCCAGCTGGATGCTCGTAATCCGCCGCAACCTCTCGAAGATACAGTAAAAAACATAACTATTAACAACATTACCGCAAGTTCATTTGAGCTTTGGGGCGGGCACGGCCTCGGCATTTTCTCAGTCAATGTTATCGAGGCTGTCGATGCCTTTTTCGCGGTGCTTCTGACTTCTCCTTGGGCAATCCCTGCCTCAACTCTGGGAGACCCGTCGAAGCATGACGACGTCATTGATGCCATCAAGCTTCACAATGGCATCATTTCAGCGCAGCGACTTGCAGTGATGCTCCAGCCCACAACTGAGAGAGTTGTCAATGACCCAAATAGCACAATGACCACCTTTGCTTTTCCAAGGCTTTCCGATGATGAAGACACCCAGCGCACGGTCAACGCTACTGTTACTGATGCCAAAGGTAGACATCGGGTTGTCCAGGACGCGACATCCACGCATATTCTGGTCGCACTACTAGCTACTTCGCTCATTCTATTCGTCACCGGCTGGGTGTTGAGCCCTCCCGCCAACGTACTGCCGCGCAGTCCTACTACCATAGCATCTGTCGCCGCTCTCCTTTTCGGCGGCAACATTTTTAATGAGCTAGCCCCAGATGCCACCGACCCTATACCGGGGGGTCCTGATGCTCACTTCTGGATGGGTTGGGGAAACTTACCGGACGAGGAGGGAAAGACATACGGAGGAGAGAATGAGGCGGGGGTTAGTCGCTTTGGAATTTTCGTTATTGAAAAGGAGAAGATGCATCAGCCAGAATGATTGAGGTACGTGATTATGCTTTCGTTCGCCTTGCATTGTCATGGGAATCTCAAAATAAACTTCAAACATGTTTGTTATAGAATATTGTATTACACTACCTAGGTTCATCAGACTTACTATCTGATGTCAAGGTGTTAGATTGCCGGGTCAGGAAGCTAATTATGTTAAGTACTTAAGTATCAATCCAACCTTGATCACTGCGCATGGTTTCCAGTGCCAGTGCAACGTTCGTGGAGCTTTTGCGATGAGGACCTGAGCCCCTATTCATTTGATTTTCAACCACTAGCATGTGATCTTGAATCAGTTCCAGAAAGCCGATCAAAAACTTTCGGATTCGCCGGCGCCGGATCGAATGTTTCATCTCATCAAGAAACTAGAAAGGTGTCAGAAGTATTATATAGTACGGAACACAAACACAAACCTTTGTAACAGATTGTTTGACGTTGGCACTAAGATGGCCAGTCTTATGGTTCAGTGCAATTTCAAAGAAGGCATCGCTTTTGTAGCTAACATCCGTCCATGGATTCAAATCGACAGGACGCTGCAATCGACTAGTGAAGAACGTCACAATGCTATCGTGGCCACTAAGCCACCATGCAATGAACCCTAGATAGACACATCCCAGAGACCAGATGTCGTATGAACAGCCGATAACATCAGTGTTCAGTTTGGATTCGGGTGGATGATATGTCAGATTGATGGCGCGATCTTCTGGCCGACTGTTCATGGTTTCGTCAATACTGAACTCTGCAAACCCAAAGTCAGTGATCTTCAGCAGTCCCCTCATTCTACCAATCGGGCTGCTGTAATCTGGGAACCACAGAATGTTCTGCGGTTTTAAGTCTCCGTGTAAACCAAACAGACGGAGCTTCGTTGTTGTCGCTCTTCTGTGGGTATCAGGTCCCGCCATACCAGACTCCTGTATGAATGCCGGGAGAAAGCCGTGATCAATCAGGGAGCTCCCAGATGTTGTCTCAAGTCGGTGTATGTATGAGAGACCTTCAGCAATTCCCTGGCACTGCTTAGATATCCACCTGAGATGCTTCTTTGATTTTTCCACCAGCCCTCGTTCTTGCTGCCAATATTGAGATAGATCCCCTTCTGCCCAGGGAAAAATGAGACTGTATGTTCCATCTATCTCGTAGGTCCCAAGTAGAGAAATGAGATAGGGATGAGCGTCGCCACTTAGTCTCTTCAGTGCTGCAACCTCCCTCTTGAACATGTTTTGGCTCTGTGAGCCCTTAAGCTCTTTGATGGCGAAGAATTGCCCAGATATCTATTCGACTTAGCATCTTGCGCATAGTGCCTTATCGTCGTGTATGATGGTAAGAGCAAGGGTTCTCGGGCAGGACGAGGTACTCACTTTGCTGCTGGTGAAGGCATGATGGCTTCGATGAATCTCAACCTTACGCACTAGACTAAACCCACCCCCCCTTTGTGCGGTGTTCTTGATAGATTTGAATGGCAGGATCCTTTTCCGATCGAACTTGTAATGAGGGACATCTTTTCTTTTTGCGGTCTCAAATCCAGGTGCGAGAAGCGACCACTGACTTTGTTCAAACCTCACGACTGTAGCGTCCGACCAGCCTTCGAAACATTTCAACCGCACATGGAGTGAATCTTTTTTGCGAAGTTCCCTGGGTATGGCGGACGTTGGATCTTGTTCACATAGAACAAGTGGAAGATCTTGATCGCAGATCTCTTCCTCAATGAAGAGCTTGATCCTAAACGGTCTTTCTATCAAGATGAGAATGGCCATAATCTTCAGATAAGATTTCTTATGTACCGAATCATCTCGATCTGACCTGCCATTCCAATGTCGAATTGCATTTGTCAGTGAAAGTTGATCAAAATCTCCAATTATAATCCCTGCTTGGGCACGTATGGCTTCCGGTCTCGTGTTGTCTCTTGGAAATTGGAACCTTAGTCGCTCAAGAACGTTTTGTGACTTTTTCTCAAGGAATGAGTCTGATCTAGCAAGCTGACGTTCCACAACCTTACGGTTCAAGAGCCGCACCAGCATTGGAAAAGGTAGGAACCAGGCCTTGGCTTCTTCGTTGTAGTTTTTCCGAATTTGCTGGCAAATCTTCGCTTGTAGCCTAGAGCGTGAAACATCGTGACCTGTGAGGCTGGTTCCAGTCTTTCCATGGGAGCCAAATTTGGAGAGACGCTCTTGCGAACTTGCGTCAAAAGTGATTGGGGGTTCAGTGCGTCCATTTGGGCGTGTGTTGAGTGCTAAAAGCACTGTGTCGGCTGCTTCAGACAGCCGATTCTGCAGCCAAGTCACAGGGCCAATGCGGGACATCTGCGTCACATTGAGTGTTAGTCGAGGGTGGTTCAGTATGCCTTACGATGCAACGCTTACTCTACTCCCACCTTCGGTAAGCATGATATCCGAAAACCAATGTGCACGATTGCGTAGAGTAGCTTTATCCTCGATTGTATATGAATGACTGTCCGATGAATCGATGCTTGGACCATGGGGATCCAGCGTTGTTTGGTTAGCAATAGGCCTGGGGCTGACTAGTGGTACAGTGACTCCTCCATGGCCATGCTTCCAGAGATCCATGGCAAATCTGTAAGCGGACAGCAATCAGTTCGGAACTTCGCAAGCCTTGCTGCGGCGGATAGCTGTATGTTCCGTATTTGGTTACGAATGAATGATTTAATCAACTATGTGACAAACAATACGGCCTCGGTGGCGAGCAATGAAGCCGAGGCCTGTGGGCATATATAGCAAGGCGTATTTTCGGAATGAGGCCATTTGCTACGCCCATAGACCGTTCTTTGGGGGCCATTGCTTAGCCGCCGACCTCCCGGTAAGGTAAAAACGCCATCTATGCGACCTTAACGCAGAGATCCGCCATGGCCGTCTCCCAGACTCACAGTTGAGCCGGGATTGTCGGACTTGCGTAAACACCTGCACACGACATCGGCGATCTTGCCCTTTTCGCTAGGTGGAAGCCGTCAGGTGCAGCGGCTGATTTGAACCTGTTTCTATTTTTGCACGGCCAATCACGAAGACTCGAAGGATGTACTTTTCAGTGGCGCTGTGTAGAAAGTTTCAGCTCGTGACCGGTTTGCGCCCACGCCAGGCATGGCACGCCTTGAGAAACCAAGAAGTGGAAAAACTGCTGAGATATATAGGCTTCGTGCAATTCATATCTATAGTCTTAACTCGCCTTCAAGGAACAGCAAACCCAACTTACAGAAACCTCGAGCTATCATTGCATTAACACTCTATTAATACATGACATAATGCATATCCCCTTTTCGCGAACCAGACGGAATTCACGGGGTCCGCAAAGCATTCCGGTAACCAACATTGACTCGGCCAAATTGGCGCAAAAACTGAAATCTACATTTGGCTCCAAAGCGTTCAGTGTCCACGTATGTTATCTGGTCACTCAGGTTGAAAGCCTCTACTAAATATGCAGATGGTTCATAACACTTACAATATCTGGGCCTCGCGTGACCTGTCGAAGGTACTTTATGTTCAGAATCTTGTATATATAGTTCAATGCTAATACGCAGACACTTTCAGGATGAGATCGAAGAGTGCGAAAGGCATAGGCATCCAACTGAAAAGCGACAATGTGGTGAGGACTGCGAGGTGTAGCGGGACTAGTGGGTGCCAAGAAAGCCTACCGCAGCATAACTGTCGATCGTCAGCCGAGGGTACTTTTGAAGATTCAGCTTCGTGGCGGCAGGCATGCACGAGATTGAGGCAACGCCCAGTATCATCCAGTGGACCCTTGCCAGTGCATCACCACAGCCTGCCTCAAGTATTGCTTTGTAGGCCCCAAATTCATGTAGCTATCCGCAGATATCGCATATTGTGGCTGCATATATGGAACAGGGTTTGTGATTTAAAGGGCGCTGTGATCCCAATTATTGGTTTGTGAGTTAAATGCAGACCATCGATCTCTCGATAGCACATTATTGCACAATTTCAAGATCCGACTTTCAATAAGTTTTCAATGTCATGTCTAGCCAACTCTTCACTAGGATCCAAAATGCGCTTGTTGAGAGTGAGTTTGATCAGCGACCGTCTGAATTCTTACCGGAGGGTGTCATTGATACCCTCATTACCGAGATAAGTATAATGCGAGCATTTCAAGGGAGGAAGCGAATTCCCAAGGAAGAGATCCTAACAGCACGTTCCCTGGCACAATCAATTTTGGAAGGGAATTTCAGGAAAACCTTTGCTGCAGCTGTTATGTCTTGGCTGGAGGACGAGGATTTACGATTGGGGATACAGCAACTCGTGAACGCTGGTATCTCTGATAGTACACTACCAGTCGGGATGGATACATTTTTTCAGAGAGGCGTGGGATCCCCCCAGTCCCAGCCTCAAGACGAGGATGAAACTGAAGACTTCGAATACGATGAAGACCTGGGGTTTCCCTCGCCCAGCGAAGGGGATACCCAAATATGGGATTCTCGCAGAATAGGCGAGTTCTGTAAGAAACAATGGCTGTTTCTTACTCCTGTGTTCGATATTAGTCAATCCCCCGCAAACCTCGAAGATCTTTGTGTGCTACCGTTCACGAAGAAGTACTCCGACAGTGACAGTGGAAACTTTGGTCAGGTCACCAAGTACGAGATCTATAAGTCTCACCTCATCAAACCCGGTGATGCAGTAAGTGAATCAAACTAGCTTGTGTCGTTGTTCGTTTATATTTTGATACATAATAACTTGATTTTCGCAGCAATTCCAATGTCCCAAGTTTGTCGCTATCAAAGAACTTGCAGTGAGGAACAAGGATGATCGACAGAACGTTTTGAACATTTGGGGTCGTGAAGCCGACGCACTAAGGAAAATGAATCACCTCAAGCAGCCTCATATCGTCGAGTTCTATAAGGCGTTTCGGCGAGGTCGTCCAGGATCTGAAAACCACTATCTCATGCTTGAGTGGGCTAGTGGTGGGAACTTGCGACACCTGTGGAAAAGCTTCAGGAGACCGGCCTTGACGACTCAGTTGGTAAAGGATACCATGTACCAGGTCTACGGACTTGTCAAGGCAATCAACAAAGCCCATAACCCCGAGTCTGGTCCTAACTTCCGTCATGGAGATCTAAAACCCGAGAACATACTATGGTTCAAAGACGAGAATGGCCATAGTATGGGCGTTTTGAAAATCGGGGATTGGGGGCTTGCAAAGCAACATTACAAAGTCACGGAAATGCGAAGTAGAAGAACTACGACCAAATGGGGTACGCGGAGATACGAACCTCCAGAAGAGGCTTACACTCAGGGCACCAGTCTGTTAGTGCCGGACCAGTCTGGAAAGAGGAGATCACGTCTGTACGACATCTGGGCACTGGGTTGCATCACTCTTGAGTTTATGGTTTGGCTGATGTATGGTCCGGATGAGCTCAACCGCTTCAACAAAGGACTTGAGTACAAGGACTTAGACAACTCGAGATTTTACGTCATCAAGGAGAACGAGATCGGGAAGCCAGAGGCGAGAGTTCACGATGTTGCAGTCGAGTGGATCAAGCACATGGCTGAAGACCCCATCTGTGCTCCGGGGAGTACTGCACTGGGTGATCTGCTCGAGCTCATCAGAGATCAACTTCTAGTAGTCAAGTTACCGCAACGACTAGGGACACATGCGGACTTGACTCAGGACAATACTCTGCCCTTCGAACGCGATAGCTCCATCACCAAGATCATCAATGGTCCACGAATCCCCAAGGTTGACTTTCCGCCCTCGCATGGACTGCCATCAATCGTGATCGAAGATGAATCAGGAGATTCACTTGCGAATCAGAAAACCCTCCAGCCTAAGCTACTAACATCTGGAAAAGAACGTGCACGTGCTGACGAGATCTTAGACCGAATGACCCTTATAATAGATGAGGATGAGGATGATGACACGGAAAGGGAAAGCTATTGGCTCGCAGGTACGCCCAAGTCGTCGAAAGGGCCAAATGTTGACGACATCCGTCAACGTCTCGAGTCCCTATCTTTGGGATCGCTGTCTCTTGCTTCCACGGAGCTTGTAAGTAGTCGTCTCATCTCAACTGATCTTACTAACTAATGCCCCGACCACATCGCATTTACTAATATCCTGCGTCTAATAGATTGTGGGTATTTTCATCATAGCGTCATCAATGGATAGGGCGCTGATCCTCTATGTGTGTTGTGAGTTGTAGGATGTAAGTAAATAAAACCAGTCATGCACTCAAAACGTTTCGTTTTAACACTCTGAAGTATGTAAGTCCACTGTTTCGGATGTTATAATATAGCGCTGTTATGATGTCAACTTCTGGAAAGTCAAGAATGACTTACATGCAACCTGGTTGAAATAGGGAGTAAGCCTACAGTGTTTTTCGATCGGAATATCTCACTAAGCGAAACGACACTGACGGTTATTAGCACGTAAGCATCGCTAACACTCTTGGACAAATACTTTTTTCTGATGGCTGACTATCAATGCACTCCAGGCTGTAAGTAATTGGTTTTACTCAATTTAACAACGCATCGACAATACAGTGATTAACTCTCTTTAGAAGGTACGTTTTGTCTTGATTCAAATTTCTTTAATCCACGGACAAGATCTAGTGATACTAAGTATCATGACCCAAGATATCTGACGAATGGAATGTTCTTCCTGATAACGATTTCGCGAAACGCCTGCTCGAGTCCATTGACAGACAGTCAATGTTACTACCCAAGATCCCGTTGCCACACGAGCTATGCGAAAGTTGTAGAGATTTTCAGGGTCGAATTTGGGACCCGGTTTCTGAGGTCGTCTACATGCCACAACATTTGCAGCAGCACTCTGGCGAGTGCGCCTTGTGTCGGTTGATCTATGCCACCGTGGTCAAAAGATACAACGTTCCCTCCGATTCAACAATTACAATCCAGAGGTCTGGTTCATCAATCAAAGTGAATGGAGAGGAGCCTTCGATATTGTCGGTTTACAGGAGCTTGGGTAAGTTGAATCCCATAGGTGTATGGCAGTTTCTTGTTCTAGGGCAGCTAATACGTGATCATAGGACTAGACACCGGGATCAATCATGAAATTCAGATTGGGTTTCCCGGCCTCGTGGACGGTTACAGTGACGCATACTTCGAGATCCTTAGATGTTGGCTAGAGAACTGCAACCATAAGCACAAGGATACTACCTGCCGCGCATCTTCGTCGGTCGCGGGCGCAAGTAGTGCTACCGGCTTTTCGTCATCCAGAAGTCTTCCAACACGGTTGATATATGTGGGCAAGCAAGGAGATCAGAAGGTCTATTTGCGCACGACTCGTCCTGGCGACAACCTTGAATGGACTGCCTTGTCTCATCAGTGGGGCACCGACAAGCAGTTCTGCACCACAACAGAAACAATACGTGATCATATCGATGGGATGGACTTTCACTCATTGCCCGCCACATTCAAAGATGCCGTTATTGTAACTCGTGAGCTGGGTCGACAATACGTTTGGATCGACTCTATCTGTATTGTACAAGGACCTGGCGGCGACTTCAATCACGAGGCCAAACGTATGGAGCAAGTGTATAGGGGCGCATATTGTGTTCTGGCCCCAAGCCGATCTCCTGGCCATTACGCTGGGTTTCTCAAACCGCGCAACCCGAGAGAGACAGTAGTCTTGAAGCAGGGGAAATCAAGAGCACCTTTTTATGTTTGTGAGAACATAGACGATTTCGATCATCATGTTCTGCAGGGTTCTTTGAACCAAAGAGGTTGGGTCCTCCAGGAGCATGCCTTAGCTCGGCGAACCATATATTTCACCGACAGCCAAACGTATTTCGAATGCGGCAATGGGGTCCAATGCGAAACGATGGCAAAATTGGAGAAGTAAGTATTTTGATGCTGGTTACCATCCTCTATTTGTAGGCGCTGACCACCGGCACGTGCTAGTGAGGTTGCTAGCTTCCTTGGAGATCCCAATTTTCCCGAAGTTATCATGCGAGCTGACCCGGGAGAGCGGATTCTCCGTTATCAAGACCTTTTCAAGAAGTATTCTTGGCTTGGTCTTACTGAAATCTGGGATCGAACAATGGCGATTGACGGCCTGCAATCTCAGATTCTCAAGGGCCTCAACGCCGAAGGCGCTTATGGCATTCTTGATGATGGCAGTACCAAAGCTGGTTCCACCGGCGGGCTTTTGAGGCGAAGTCTACTCTGGCGCCGAGACAATGAAGTAAAAGAGATGACACGGATTCCATTTCCCACCGATCACCCCATCCGCTCAGTCCCTTCTTGGTCATGGATGGCGCGCGCTGGGGGGATTGATTACATCAGCCCGCCATTTGGGGGCGTGGACTGGAGCAAGCTAAGCTCGCCTTGGTCGTCAGACTTTATTGACGGCACTGGCGATCTTAAACCACCCAATGACAATTCGATAGAGAAAGCAGCACTTGTTGCTGAAGCTTGCGACTATGACGCAGCAAAAGCCGTTCTCGATGGAGATGGAGAAATCATCCTTGATGATCCGTTGGGTGCTCAACAGCCCGCGGCACAATGCGTAGTTTTGGGGGTGAAGAAAGGGGCGAAGAGGCTGGAAGTGAGAGACAGAATGCATTATCTGCTTGTCGTGGCGACAACAAATCGAAAGGACGGGAGCGGGCTCAGGATCTACGAACGGGTTGGGGCTGGGTATTTACCTGGAAGGTGCATTGGTTCCCAGCGACAACGGATTTGCATTCATTGAAACTTCGATGTTCGACCATTGGGAATTTTACAGCAAGGGAGTCAACCATTCAACATGGAGACACTGAAATTAGTTTGCTTATTTTATCGGGGGTTTTGTTGTTTCTACCGAATACACTCCTTACATCGATAACAAGTTATTTATCCCCGCCATGGCTCATTCATAAAAGAGATATAACCATGTAGTGACTATAAGAATAGATATCCTACCTAGTATGCAATAAGGGCTGTATCTTGACAGGGCACGGACCCCTAGGTCTACTTTAAGCACCTAACAAGCTTACTTATAGTGTTTATAACTATATATTTACTAATACAGAGCCAGACTAGCCAGGGCACCCGACCGTCCCAATTAAATTTGGACCGTCTAAATCTGGAGGCGTTTGCTAGCGACGACAAATGCGGTACATCAATTCTCTCTCTAAGTCCATAACGACTACAGAGCTGTCTTGAACATCACCAGCGTTAGTTCAAGAAGCCCATCTTGGTCCAAGATACCACGAACTGCCGAGCCAATTGCTCACTCACCGGCCCGACATTAGCCAATGTCGTGGAGTGCGCCTGAGCTCTGGTTGTATCCAAGATCAGCCCTCCGCACGCCATGTGCTCAAAGTTGTCACTCAACCAATCAACCAGTTTAGCAGCGGGATTTTCATCCTCAACATTGAGCGGTGCTCTGCGCACTAATCGAATCCAGTCCTGGAAAGGGATTATGCGATGGTCCGGTATGCCAAGAGCACCAGCCAGCACCGGCGACATGGCCTTCCAGGGCTGACCTACGGGGTTGCCGATGTGATAGACAGCGTACGCATCGGGCGGCGTCGGATTCCCAAGATGCATCAGATCTACCATGGTGGCTGCGACGTCATCCACTGGGATCCATTGCAAGATGCCGTCGAGATCCGGCCACGCGCGCAGGGTCTGCGAGGACTTGACCACGAAAGCGAAATGCTCGGCCGGGTTCCAGAAGCCGCTGGTGGATGAGCCCGCGATCTGCCCAGGGCGGACGACCATGGCTCGGAATTGCGCTGGGCACTTGTGCAACGTCTCGTCAAGCATGCGCTCGCACACCCACTTAGCGGCGCAGTATCCGACAGGGAGCGCGGCCGACAAGGGCACGCGTCGCTCCTGTACGCACGCCTCCCCCGCGTGGCCGACGACCCCAATCGACGAGACCAGCTGGAATTGGACGCGCGCGGGGCAGGTGTCGCGAGTGGCCATTTCCCGCGCAAGGTCGATGAGATTGCGCAGGGTCTGGAACTGCGGCTCGAAGCTGTCGAGCGGCCGCGTCCCGCTCATGGGCCAGGCGTTGTGCACGATGTGCGTCCCGTGCTGCACCAGCCATGCATATACCGACTCGGAGAGGCCTAGTCGCGACTTGGACGTGTCTGTTTCGACGACCCGTAGCTTAGCCCGCGCGATCGGAGCCATCACGATGCCTCGCAACGTGAACGCCTCGTCCTGCCGCTCGTCGGCGTCGCTGTTGTTGACGCGGCGGTTGATGCATACTACTGTAGCAACGCTGGGATTGGCGGCGAAAGCCTGTACCAGATGTGAGCCGAGGCTACCTGTGGCACCTGTGATCACTATCACAGCTCCCGTCGACGCAATACTAGCCTTGCTCTCGCTTAGACCGTTCTCCTCGATATTCGACCAGTCGGCCGTATATTTGGCCAGAAGACGCTCCGCCTCAACCTCACGTGCTATGTTGAACTCCTGAATCGTTTCCGCGTGGCGTAACGAGGACTCCCGGACTGGCTTGGGCAGACGCTCATGTTGAGATCCAGATGCTAGCGCAATAATCACCTTCTGGATTGCTTGCTCGGGGAGCACCCCGTCTGTCCAGTCGACGTGCCCGTAGCCAGCGGTGTGCAGATCGCGCTCCCAACGTTCTGGCGGAACAACAGCATGTTCACGTCCATCATTGAACAAAGACCATCCTTTCAGCAACCCGAAGACGATGTCTATGAATGGAAGTGCCTCGGTCATCTCCAGCATCATCAAAAAGCCGTCGGGTCGTAGGGCCTGATGTATGTTGGACGTCGAGGCTACTAAGTCGTGCGTGGCATGGACGGCGTTGCTGGCGATGATGATGTGGTGGCCTTTCAGTTCGTCCGACGGGGGCTTCTCAATATCGTGTACAGCGAACCTCATGAAGGGATTCTGGCCTCCCAGCTTTCGCCGCATGTTTGCCACCAAGGAAGGGGCCAAATCTGTAAACGTATACTCAACAGGGAGATCAAGCAATGCCAGGAATGGCACGAGTATATGCGTTGTCCCACCTATTCCTCCACCCATCTCTAAGATCTTGAGGGTTTTCCCAGACTGCCCGCTCTCTCTAGCGCGTTCGACGATTCCGCCAATGACGTCGCGCATCTGACCGTAGTTCATGCGATTGAAGGTATGGTCACAGTACAAGGCTCGCACCAGTTCGCGGCCCTCGGCAGCCCCGAAGAGCACCTGAATGCCGTCGGTCTTGCCTGAGAGAACCTGTGCCAGATGCTTGCCAGCGTAATGAGTAAGACGGCTCGTCGCGCTCCATTCTGGGTATGCGGATAAGAGTTCCTGCAGAATGGCATCACTTGTCTTTCGTGGTACGGCAATGTGAGTACGCGTCATGTGTCCACCCTCGTCGTTGATATCAATGAGCCGCGCTACACGCTCAAGGAATCTATACACAAACTCTCCTAAGCGCTGATGCTGTGGAATTATCTTCACTCTTGACAATGCATCGCCGGGGGCGGCGGCCTGGAGATATAAACCCAGCTGATCCAGGGCCTCCACGATCAACGCGGTGCAGAGGCGGTTCGTCGCAGCTAGGACAACTTTGTCCATGTTGTCTAGCTTGGCATCACGGATGAGCTCATCTGATCGCAACTTGACTGCGCCAAAGCTCTTCAAGATGTCGCTTTGCGATAGGTTCAAGTCGCATCCCGTACTTATTCTGCTTGTCCCATTGCTTGAAGAAGCTGGAGTTGGGACGACTTCTCTGTGGCCAGAGCTTGATGCTATTTCGTCAATACTCTCATCATTTGAAACTGTATCAGCCGAGTGTACACTTGCACTTGCACCAGTGCCAATGCCTCCTTGGTCAACTCCAAGAACAGTGTTGGCTATGATGGCAATGAGCTCGCGCACGGTGAAAGCGTCCGTCAGCTGTCCAGGGTCGAACTCGCATCTGAACATCCCCCCGATCTCACGGGCCAACTCTATGCCCATTAATGAGTCGATGCCCAGGTCCGGTAGCTCAGAGTCAAGTGTGATTTCGCCCGCCTCGATACCGGATACACTGGCCAGTAGGCTTCGGACATTGTTCGTAATGTCTGGGCGGCTAATCGGTGCTTCGTTCGGGGTCTTCTTATCTTTTTCGCATGATTGAATCCCATTCATACCTACCAAGTCGCCAGCTGTGACCGTGTCGATCTTGTTGCTAGCAGACGGTGAGGTAACGACAGGCTTCATCTTCAAGAACGATGCATCAGTTGTCAATTTTGACAGCATTTTCCCCATCGATGCTTTAGCCACACGTGCATACTGAATGCCAAGCATGACCTCAGCCAGGGCTCCTGTCACGGCGTCAAATACAAAAACATCAGTCGTATACTCCTTATCCGACTGCCGCGTATGGCGGGCGAACACGTGCCACACATCCGGGCCATGGCCCTTGCCGGCAAGGACCACGGTAGCTCGGTGGGACCGCATCAACATCTCGCATGCCGTGGCTATGTACATCTCGTCAGGTCCGCAGTCCGTCATGAGATTAACCCAAATGCCACCAACCTGGCCGAAGCAGTCGCTCAGCGGCACGTCGAGCCATGTGTCGCCTCGATGCTGCTTATGTACACGGCCCGCGGACTCTTCTCTGTGGCCCACAACGCACTTGACGCCGCGGTACACCTCGCCGTAGTCTACGACCTCGCTGAACGCCCTGTATATGTTTCGTCCTTGCAAAATCTCGATGTCGTCAGAGTTCATAAGGTCAGGGTTTAATAGAGCCTTGCATCGATTGTGACTGACAAGTCGCTCGAATCGAGCAAATTCCTGCACGTAAGCGGGATCTGTCGGCTCACGCATGTAGATTGAGGCCTCGGCATGGACCTGCCGGCCACTCTTCCCCTTATCGTTCACTCTTGCGCTTATCATAGCCCAATTCCATCGCATGTCAGAGCTGCCAGCAGGTGTAAACTCTATCAGAACTTCTCGCGAGGGATCGAAACAGAGGGGAACGTGCTTCACCAGGTCGTGTACCACTGGCACCAAGCCCGCCGCTTTCCATTCCAGCCTCAGGCTGAAAAGTGCTTCGATGGCTATGTCTACCTCCAGAGTCGCCGGGCAAACTGGTGCTGTTTGTGCTATCAGATGGCCCGACACGAATTTATTGTACTTTTCGGAATTCGTATTGATGCGAAACCGGAAACATAGCTCCTCTTTTTTCTTTGCAACGCCCATCTCATGAGACTCGATAAGAGTAAACAAGCTAGTGGCCTTTGTATTCTCGATGTCTTCGGTAGCGCCTGCTGATGCCGACTCCGATCTCTGACCTACGAGAGCGGCGGCGGCTTTCTCTATGGCTTCTCGGGGCGATTTGATCTCGAGCCAGTGGCGGCCCTTTTCAAATTGATAAGGTGGTAGTATCAGCGGACGGTATTCCTGCGCTTGGAGTGGGTGGTGTCCCCAGAAAGATACTCGGAGGCCTTGCCTCCATAACGCTACTGTGGCATCTGTCAAGCCATCTATGCCCTTCTCAACACTCAGGTTCACGGCCTGAAAGTGGTGCATATCTGCGGCATTCATGGCAACAGCACGACTCGCCATGACCGTGATGGTCGAATTTGAGCCTGCTTCAAGGAAAATGGCTTTCGGATACTCGTCAGATAGTCGCTGAATCGCGTGACTGAAGAACACCGGCTTCCGCATATGATCGGGTACGAAACGGGCAGTGAGCCTTTCGGTAGATCTGGTCTCGGTTGCCCGCTCTACAGGAATATTTGCATCGTTGAAATTGAGGCTTTCACCAATTTGTTGCAACTCCTGCATGAATGGCTCCACCAGCCCGGAATGAAAAGCGTTGGTGACATTTAATCTCTTGCTCTTGATCGAGGCATACTTAGCTGTACCCTTCAGCATCTCGACCGCCACGTCAATGGCGCTGGTGGAACCGGCAAGCGTGTAGCTTCTTGGTCCATTATAGGACGCGATACTGGCTGGGCAGACTGCCGGATCGTGGCACTTTGCGTTTTCATCGGCGAGCAGGTCGTGCACCAAAGCCCCATCAGCCTCTACAACGATCATGGCCCCTGCGTCTGATCCCCAAATTTCGCGATCCTGCACGAGTTTGGCCCGACCAGCAATAAGCCTCACTGTATCTTCTAGGCTCAGCACACCTGCAACGCACAAGGCGGTGATCTCGCCGAAACTATGGCCGACGACCGCGACGACTTTAGATACTAGACCGCAGTCCATCCACGATTTCGCCGAGGCATACTGCATGGCGAATAGCATCGTCTGCAGCTTGACTGTGTCCCGCACAGGTTCTTGGGAAAAGACATCTGGGAATATGCTGTTGAGTTCAAGTGACATGATGACTTTGTTGCATTTGCCCAGGTGATGACGAAGAATGGCAGTACTATCATACAGCTTGCGGTCTAGACCGACATAGGTCGAAACTTGCGGGCCAAAGCACAGAATCACAGGACGCTCCGGCTTGGCAGTCATGGCCTGGCTTCCATCGTCGCTCGCGGTCTCATTCAGCGCCTGTGTCAGCTCGGGAATGGAACGACAACTGAATATAAGTCCCTTTGATAAGCCACGATTGGATTGTCTGCTCATGTGGAACGATAGATCAGCGAGCGCGGTATCCTTTTGCTGCACAGTCTGGAGGAAACTTGACAGCTTGGTGCTATAAGACGCAATACTGCGAGCGTCCATACCTGTGATCCAGAATGGGAAACGGTTGGCATTTCCGGCACGGATAGAAGAAGCACCTGCGACACCGGGGTTGCCGAACGGTGATTGAGCAACAATCATGCTTGCATTCGATCCACTGGCGCCGTAATTGTTGAGGAGCGCGATCTTTCTTGCCGCAGTCCACGGCCTCTGCAATGTTACAATCTCCATCTTGTCATCTGGCCGCACATTGATATGGCGGCTTATCTTCGAGAAGCCGGCTTGCTTGGGCAGAAAGCCACCCTGCATGAGAGTGATGATTTTGATCAAGGCGATCACCCCCGACGCACCTTCGGTGTGGCCGATATGTCCTTTCACAGACCCTATCGGAAGCACCTCTTCTCGCATGGGACCACCGAGCGCCATACGAATACTCTCATACTCGGCGGGATCACCGACAGGAGTGCCGGTCCCATGCGCCTCTACGAGCGAGATATCGGTCGGCTTCACCTTGGCCTCTTGCATGACGTGCTGGAAAAGCCGTGACAACGACGGCGAGTTAGGTACGAACAGCGGCGTACAATTTTGGTTCTGGTGCACGGCCGTGCCCGCAATGCAGGCTAGGACCATGTTACCGTCCGCGACAGCGTCAGACAGCTTCTTGAGAAAAACACAGGCAATGCCTTCGGCACGACAGTACCCGTCCGCCGTGTCGTCGAACGGCTTGCACTGGCCAGTGGGACTAAGGAAACTCGCCGCTGACAGATCCTGGAAGTGCAGGATGTTGGTTAGGGTGCTGATCCCTCCGGCTAAGGCGGCCGTGCATTCCCCTGACTTGATGGCGCGACAGGCCGTGTGGATCGCGACGGCCGACGAGGAACAGGCTGTGTCGAACACCATGGCCGGACCAGTCCACCCGAAGTGATGGGCCACCTTGCCTGCCACGAAGCTCCTCATGACGCCCGTTGCGCTATACGCATTCGGCTCATGGCATGCTGTGTGTCGCTCATAATCGCCCGCACATGAGCCGACGTAGACACCAATACATGCTTTATCGCGCGAGTGTGCTGTGCCGCTGATACTCGACGTCGATGTCGATGTCGACGCCTCGGCGAAGTATCCGGATTGCTCAACGGCCTGATACGCTGCCTGCAGGAAAAGCCTCTGCTGGGGATCCATGCTGGCCGACTCCCGCGGGCTCCGCTTGAAGAACTTGTGATCGAACGCGTCTATGTCGCGGATCAAGTTGGCGTACAGCTTCTGTTGAGGTGTGTTGCGGAACAGCGTGTCGCGCTGGATCCAGTCGGGGCTGATCTCGCTGTGCTGCGACTCGCCGGTCTGGAGCATCTGGGCGAATTCGTTGATGTCGTCGGCTCCGGCTACCTTGATTGACATGCCTATTACTGCGATTGCATCCTCGTCCATGGCGCTCATATCATTCGCAGATGGTGGTGGTTCTGGATGTGATGAAACAGTTGAATTTCTGGGATATTCCGGAAGCATCATTGAAGCTGGCTTGAGTTTGGGTGCTGTATCCCGGGCCGTTGGCGGTGATTTCTCGTCTGCGTCTAACACTGAGAAGTTGACAAGTCGGTGTCCCAAAATGCGAGTCAAAGAAGGCGGAATACATTGCTCTGGTCCAAACAGCACTATTTTGCTGACATTTTCGGTATCTTTTGCATCGACCACGGACGAAAAGGTGCCGTACCAGCTGCACTGCTGGATTAAGACAGCACGAAGGGCTATCTCGTGCATACGACCTGCGTCTCGTCGCACAGTGACGTTGTCACCCCCCGCATTTGAGTAAGTCTGAAGCGACAGATCTGTTGCATCTGGAAACTGAAGCCCATCAACATCGCGACATAGCTCGACCAGTGCGTCCTTATAGGGCAAGATGTTCGGGTTTGGGTTGTGCACACGGGCATGGAGTCCTGTCTCGACGACCGTGACACCGGCAACGCGCAGTCGCTTCACGAGAAGAGGCGCCTTTCGCTTCGACGTGGTGACAGTAGCTCTGTCCTCGTCGAATAGCACCGAGACATAGGCTTCTGGCGACAAACCCTCAATTATCCTCAGCATCTCCTCGCCCTGCGTGGGAGTTCGCCAGGCCGTGGCATACGCGACAGAGCGGCCCTGGCCAATGCCTCGGCTCCGACTTTCTTGGGCGTCGGCCAGCGCGCCTATGATCATGGCCAGCCGCACTGCCACAGCTGCGTAACGCTCGAACTCGTGTGCGTTGCCCGAGCTGGCGACTGCAAAGGAGCTCAGAAGCCCGATGCAAAAGCCAAGCGTCTCTGCCTGGGCTCCCTGCCGTCCATCCTTGTCCTTTGCTACTACGTCTTTCTGGAGATCAGTCGTAGTCTTTCCGGCTTTCTTCCCTTGACTTTCGAGGTAATGCCAGTATTGTGTGAGCTGACTGATGATGACGAGCGGGGTGAGGATGATGTTGGGTAAGTTGGCGACCTGTCGCCCGTCGTCTGGCAGGCCGTGCCATAGCCATTGTTCGAGATCTGCGAGTAAACCCTCACCGGATATTGCGCCGGCGACTTCTGGGATCTTCTTCGTCAATGCGTCCCAGTATTTCGGCAGTCCCGATACCGCGTCGAGCACCCATGGTGAGGTGGCTGTGGTGCTCAGGGGCCGCAGGAGCTTGGTTATGCTCTGCGTGGTGGGGGATAGGACTTGGGATCCGAAGACGAATAGGGTTCGCTCGGCTGCTTGTGCATGCCTTGAGCCGTTCGTTTCGTGGTCCATTTTCAAGTCGGGATTTGGGTGTGATTGCTCAAGTCTAATCTGTTATAAGGTGGCGTGTTCGTGAAGAGTAAGTGAGTATAAGTAAAGTATGTAATACACATACTGTAAAATGTTGCGAAAGGCTTTGCAGTAAAGCTTTGCAGTTTCTCAGGTCTGAGTCAATGGTAGAGAAGCTTGGCGTGCGCCATGCTGTTCTAGCAAAGAACTAATCGACGACATTAATATTAGCTACCGGACTTCTCGTGTCACCATACAGAGTGATATTACTCCGGGGTATGACACTAATTGCTCGGAGTTAGGGTCACGGCGATTGAAATTCGAGGGTCCTGTCATTCCTCAAGCTCCGGGGAAAAAGACGCGGAACCTCGAAAGTCCGAAATATCCTTGCAGTCGTCACGCTGTGGACAGTGACACAATGTTCGCAAAATAGCTTCGGGGAACCGAATTTAAGTATAGATTTGTCTAATATCCGGCTACTCATGCTTTCTTATTGTTTCAAATGATTGTGACTCGGAGAGAGTGTGTGAAAAGGGATACAATCACTGATACGCCGTACGGTCGCCCATCTGCGCGAGAACATGACGTACCTAGGTATTAGCAGTACAACACATCTTTAGAACTTTACAAATGAATTTATGGATATGAGTTATTGTGCCGAAATCGAGGACTCTTGAGCCTTTGCTGGGTCGTGCGATTTCCATACACAGCCCTAGATATAGCCTATGGCTTGTGCGCTTGCGCTTGAAACCTTCAACGGCAGGTCGACTTTCTCTTTCCTTAAGCAAACCTAGAAATAGTATATTCTATGTTGCTTTTAATGCTTACAGATATGACTGTGAGTCTAGATGTCCAATCTCAGGAGTGGCGTACAGATGGAGCGCATAGTCAACGAGCGCCCGAGAGCATATTTTGACAAGTAGCCCTCGCATCACCAATCATCTCGTCGACACTGAAATCCCATACCTTCCTCGCCAGCGGTTTGTACGCCGCTTCGCACTTAGCAGCCTCTCGGCCCGCGACAGGATGGCGCCACTGATAGATGTTGCCTGCCTCGCGTGATGCCTGCACAAGCCATTGGCTTCTCTCCATCCTCACCGAGCTGTATGCTTGCAACGCAGTTGAGATAGCTGCTCGCTTGTCGGGAGTGGCTCCAGCTTTGAGAGCTGTGGTCAGCGTCTCGGCCAGTACGAGAGCATCTTCGACACCCATGCACGCTCCGGCGCCAAGCGGTGGGCTGCTCGCATGCGCAGCATCACCGGCAATGCAGATTCGGCCTCGCGCGTAAGTTGGGGCTGGGTTGTCGCCAGTGTCGAAGATTGCCCACTTGGTGAGAGTCTCGGGCAACAGATCGACCAGTTGACGGACATGAGGGCCCCAGTCCTTGACGACGGCTTTCACCTCGTCTCTTGTCGCAGAAGCCGTTGTCTTTTCAGCATCTGGCCACTCATTGGGATCATGGACGAGGATGGAAATGTTCAGAAGCAGTCCTTTGTTGACCTATCATAACGTTAATACAACCTTTATCCATAGCAACCAGCGAAATGGTGGTGCTCTTGTACTCACTGGATATGATACCACGACAGCATCTGGCCCAAGATGCATGCATGCGGTGTTTGACTTGTCTTGACCGAGGGCGGAGCTGACGCTGGCGACTGGGACTACTGTCCGATACGCAACAATGTGCGTATATCCTGGGTAGGCTGATGCACTATCAAGTCCAAGTAATATTTTTCGTACAGTTGAGTTGATACCATCACACCCTATGACTGTGTTGCACGTGTAAGTCAGTTCTTCTGATCCTAGATACCGCTAGAATAAGGCGACCTACCGAGGTCGGCTTCTGCCGTCTCTCCATCTACGAATCGAAGAACAACCTTCCCACTGCCCTCGTTATCAAAGCAGCTCTCCAGCTGTTTTCCAAACTGAGCAACACCTTCAGGCAACTGTGTGGCCATTTCGAGTTGTAAATGTGATCGCAGACAGCCAATATATGCCGCATCGCGAGCTGGTACCTGGAACAACAGAGAGTTGTCCTCACTCTCAGCCTCTGCTTTCGTTTTGGGGGAAAACCCATCCCACCAACGGTTAAAGTCGTGTTTGTTCTCCTCGCCGACGCGTAGCAACGCATCCAAGATACAAGGGTCCAAGGCTTTCATGCAGTCCCGTGCAGCGCTTGTAAATGCAAACCCGACTCCCGTCTTGTGCCATGTTCGGGCGCGTTCATAGATTGTCACGCGCATGCCGCGGCGTTGTAGACCCAGAGCCGCGATAACGCCAATGATTCCGCCACCAACGATGGCGACATTGATATCAATGCTGCCATGGGGCTCGAAACTGGCGTTTGCTACTGGTTCCCTCGAGGGATGCAGATTTATTGCTGCCGATTCCATTCTTGATTGATTGAGTCATTCCAAATAAATCGAAATAGCATCACCGGCATCGCGTTCGACTGAGGCAGCTGACAACACTGGTCAACGAAAACCTTTGGACTCCGTCTCGGTCCCGTTACACCTGAAGAGATAACCCGGTGGTACATGGCAGCCATATCGGAAGCCAAGCTAAAAGACAAACAGCGGAGTTTCTCGACTGGTCACAAAAATAAAACTCCGGAAAATCTAGACTCCAGTTTGTCAGTCGGTGTTTTTCGCATTTCGGCACTTGCATTGGATCCCAAGTAAGCAGCTGTAGGGAAACTCCTGGCAGCATCGTACAAGTATTACATATATAAGCCGGGACCGAAGCTGTCGAGATGTCCTCCCTTTCAAAACAAAATCAGTATCTTCAGGCTCGTTTCTGGCCCTTGGCTTGCCCCACGACATCACCCTAGCCACGCAAGCATGTCTTGTAAGACCGCCCTTGTCACAGGGTGTAGTGCGGGGGGTCTCGGCGCCGCGATAGCCACATCTTTCCAGGAGGCTGGGTTCCACGTTTTCGCAACAGCTCGAGATCCATCCAAGATCGGTACCACCCTCGCTGACTTGCCCCATGTTGAGACGCTGCCCTTGGATGTCACGTCAGCCGAGTCCATCGCCGCCTGCATCGATTTGGTCCGCAACCGGACTGGCGGCAGTTTAGATGTGCTGGTCAACAATGCCGGCGGTGGCTTTGTCATGCCACTGCTCGATACGAGCATTGCCGAAGGGAAGGCAGTGTATGAGGTCAACGTCTGGGGCGTCCTTGCGATGGCCCAGGCATGTGCGCCCTTGTTGATACAGGCAAAGGGTGCAATGGTGAACATCTCTTCGATTGGGGGTACAAGGCCAGTGCTATGGCAAGGTATGACACACTATCTCTCCTAGAGACCTAGAAGGCATTTTAACCAGAGGCGCAGGTATCTACAATAGCTCCAAAGCGGCTCTGACATTATTGTCAGAAACTTTGAAGTCCGAGCTGGAGCCCTTGGGAGTTCGCGTGGTAACGGCCATGGTTGGCTCCGTCAGTACAGAAATATACAACAAGAAACAGCTGAGACTGCCCGAAGATTCGTGGTACAAGCCCATTGAAGAGATTATGGCGAGGCAGTCACGCGGAGAGCTACAGGAGCTCACCAATGAGGAGCCAGATGTCACCGCGAGTAATATCGTACATGACACACTAAGTGGTGCTCGAGGTAGGATTTGGCGAGGTGGAAAGGCTGGCATGGTGAGGTATACATCTTGGCTGTTGCCTACTGCGTTAACGGAGCGAATGACGCATCGGTCGAGGGGACTGCCAGAGTTACGAGAGGAATATAGGAAAGCTTGCTAAGACTGTTAGACAATAATCGCTTTTACTGAAGAGTACCTCGCCAAATTGATCACAAGATTGACACCAAACATGTCACTAGAGTAGTCTCAACTTCAAAAACGTGCAAGCAAGCTCTATTACAATTAACTGTTCGTGTTCCAATATCGAGTGATGTGCTCCAGTAATGTGATAATTACGAAACAGGAGAATGATGGGCTATCCCACTACTGGGAAGTCCAAAGTTCATAAGCTGAAGTGGTATAGATGACACTTGTATTAAATGATAGGTAAATTAAGGTACTAATTATATTCCAAGTCTACCTACCTTCTAACTAGAGTCTTTCAACATTGCCTAAAGATTTGAACATGGGAAGAATCACTAAGAGCCTCGGGTAGTTGGAGTTTCAGGTTGAAGTTCAAATTATGCCTTAGAAGCTATATGTAGATTGCAAGTACATTGGGTTATTAACTTTGATGTTAGTCCAGTTGTACAAGGTGACGTGTGTATAATATAGCCGAGGCAACTGGGCTATGTTTAATATAAATAAGCTGAGTGAAGGGATGTGTGATGAAATGTGCGATTAGTGTTACTCAGTGACAAGGTGCTACTAGGATGGCCTCCGCAAACAGACGACGATGAGTTGCTGAAACACAAGTCTAGCCGATGTTTGTAGTTGAATAATATGAACCAGGGACATGTGACTCTGTATGCATATGTACCGGATTAGAATCAAGGAATTTGCAGAACACTTCCATCGTATCACTTCCTTCGAATCCATTTCTCCTTTGATTACTCCTGCATGATCATCACTTATTTCTGATTACAGACCAGAAACAAGGCCCACAGGAATTAATGCTCTGCTCATTATGGCAAGCTCTCGGCAGCAGCCAGGATATGCCTGTGAAGAATGCCGTCGACGAAAGGGCAGATGTGATCGAATGAGGCCGAAGTGCGGATCATGTGCAGAGGCCGGCACTTCTTGTGTGTTCCTGAGTCACAGGCCAATACGAGGACCCAAAAGAGGACAGCTTAATGCATTGAGACATCGTGTCGGTAAGTCCGCCTAAGCTTATCGGTTGACTAACATAGGTCCTGTGCACACTAATTAGTAATTACTAACAACTGCCTGGTTCTAGAAACTCTGGAACGGGAGTTGGGGGAGCGAGTACGACACAGCACCGAGGCTGATGATGCGTTACCGGATTATGATTTCACGGTTCTGGACCCAGTACTTCTCCAGGACATCCCAGCCTTGAATGATATGGATGCAAAAAATGAGGAAAACACCAACCCTGTCGAAGTCAGTAAGTCCGATGAAGGGTTCATGAATACAGTTCATGAATCGGCCCTCGTATATGGGACATATGAAGCGTCGCTGTCGCCTCCAGCAACCTCAGACTCCGTAGCTTTCTCAGCCTGTAGTGATTCGACATGGAAGAATGGAATGATTCACCCGCTTGCGCAATCCCCGAGTAATCCTTCACAGAACTCATCTGTCGACGTCTTCAACATAACAGATCTTATGAAAGCGGACTTGTGAGTATCTGTCATCACGATCTCCCGTAGACTTGACTGATGACTGTACCTTTCACATTCAGGGACCAGCTCTACTTTGAAAGGTTTCACCCCGTGGCTCCAATAGTCCATAGGGGGCGTTACTTCGAGTGGGCGAGTCAAGACAGCCCAACTCCAGCACGCGCCTGTCTGCGCTCAGCAATACGCGCGGTAGCCTCGGCCATGTCTGCTGTTTTCCGTCCCATCGGGAATGCGTTGTACATGGAAGCACGTCAGCTTGTCAATGATGTACAGCGTAAAGAAAGCAGTGATAGTGCAGCGAAAGGAAGTGTGGAGAGCCGAGCGATCCCACTCGAGCAGACACAGGCGCTGTTGCTACTAGCTCATTATGAGCTATTATGTCGTGATGAACATGATGCTATGCTTACTGCTGGCGTTGCATTTCGACTCGTGCAGATGGCGCGATTATATGACGTTGACAGACTTGGTTTCTCGACTGGACACGTTGAGGATTTCGTCGAGGTTGAGGAAAAGAGGCGCACGTTCTGGCTTGCCTTGAGTCTCGACATATTTCTCTGCTGCCATAACGAGTTTCCTTTGACACTTCGCGAGGAAATGGTAGGCAGACATTTCCCTCTGATAATTTCCCTGACACAAAACAAGAATTGGAATATTGACGTCCTCTAAATGTCTAGGTAAACACACGTCTTCCGGCTCCCGAAGCGAACTTTCAGCACAATCAACCTATCCAGATGGACTTCTTATCCGACGTCATGAACTTCAACGGGTCAGCGAATCTCTCAGTGTTTGGCGAATGTGTAGTATCGGCAGTGCTACAGGGTCGCTGTATGGCTCACCGGCAGCAGTCTTTCGCCACGGGTCGTGCGCTCTCCGGATCCGAAGCGCGAGACTTCTGGACACGTCACAAGTTATTGATCGGCGCAGTAGAGAGGCGCGCCAAGCTTCTTGAGCAAAGCAGCGCGCATGCACTTATCGAGTGCGACCCCATGGTGTTGTTCACCCATATGCTGGCGCACAATGCTGTCATCCACCTCAGCGGCACAGTTGAAAGAGCCTCGTGGGAAAGCTCTGACAATCGTAGGGTGGCTCAAGCATGCGAAGAGCAGGCTTGGCGGAGCGCTCATGAGGTTGTTCGACTTTCTGAGGCAATACGAAACATCAGTTGCTTCAAGGTGAGACTCCATATTGCGATATATGGTTACATACTTACATGCGAACAGATACATCCATTTTCACCGAGTGTAATTGCCAGCAGTGCGAATTTCCTGGCGATGCATGCCAAGAATGAAGACCTGGAAGAGGTGCTAAATGGTGGCGACGCAAAAGTAGGACAACTGATAAGACTCTTGCAAAATCTGGAGCCCGTGAGCAATCTAGCACGGAACTTTGTTCGTGGCCTGAACAAGAACGTGCCAAACTCCGAGCTTGACGCCAGGAATAATACGCTGGTGTTGGGTCAATCCAATGCCTGGGACTGTGGAAACTAGGTATATATGATTATGAATGCTAAGTCTTCTGAAGCTTTTCTTGCGAGAGAGGTAGATGTTATAGTGGTGAATAGCTACCCGTTCCAATATTTTCCAGATAGGACCCGAATCATATCTGAAGCCAATACATCTTCCCCTTGGCACTATTAGCCTCGACATAGCAAGCTTTCGGCTTGATGAACAGCTCACACTCTTTGCCATCATCTTTCAGCTTAGGAGGTAATGCCGCAAACACAGAATTTCGCACAAGCATCATGGCGATGAGCCTCAGCTCAAGTTATGATAATCGCAATGATAATTGACCTCGCGAAAGGAAGAAATTAATGACCTATTGGCAACTTGTGAGCCCTGGCCAGGTCAACCCAAAGCCTGATTGGTGATCGTCCGGCCGTTTAAAAAGCGTCAACTTCGAGAATGTCGCCGAGAAAACGTTTCGCGGATTTCTCCTTGTATGAACATACCGCCACTATGCTAATAACCTTGCACGACATAAAAGGAGGGCGACCCCTATATAATACACTCAGGGTTGGTAGGCGTCGGGCGCACGCATGCATACAACGAAAGGGGGTCAATAGCATTAACCAAAGGGGCTCAAAGTGTATTCATCGAAAGTCTCTATCTCTTTGTAAAGAGACAAGCACCTAGACCTGTCTCGTACGAAGGGCTTGTACACTGGAAAAGTGGGTGCGTAAGCCCTCAGGCTGCTCAATCTAAGTGGAGTAATTATGTACCTTCTTCGGCATGAGTCATACGGTATGACGGAAAAAGTACGTACTTGTTCCGACCGGACGTAACGTGTACCCAGGTATGTATATGTTTATGTGCGTACCTACTAAATGAGCTAAACGGCGAATACCAATAGCGCTGTTAGGAATCGAATCAAACTCACTATTTGTCTGCTCACCTGGCAGATTGCTTCACTACTACCTAGGTATTTACGACCTGTTGGTTAATCAGCAGATTTGGGAGTACTAGGCAGTCGAGCCCCATGATATAAAGGAAAGAAGGAAGAAAGGAAGACCGCAGGGCCTCCGTCCGGGGGACCCTTCGGGCTTTTGGGAATGGAAGTGGAAACCGGCGTTGTTGAGGCAGAGGACGGTAAGGGTCACGGATGAGCGAAGTAAAGTTTCTGGCTGCGCCGGCGAGGACGTAGATCTAGGATCGGTGAGCCATGCAATACATGTAGTTTAATACACGAGATCGGCTTATTAGAGTTTGCAAACGTCTCAATCAGGCTGATACAGGGCGGATTGCAAGCTTAATGCGAGGTGCGACGGACGAAACAGGGATGCCGTAGCTGCACCTCCAAAGGATCCAGTTCGAAGTAAAGTTTGTGCACGTGGCTGTTCATACTTTCCTGGATATAAAATGCATGCAGCCCGTCACGGATGAGATGTGTCTCTGCCTTCTCTCCAACGAACTCGAACCCATACCAAGTTGCCCTAGTTTCCAAGACCCCACACAATGTTGAGCCCCGTAGCTCCTGCTGGGCCATCTGACCAGGTCCTATCTCATTCTCACCCAGAGCCGTCTGAAGACCGTGACGAATCCGAGCCGTCTGGAGCCGGTGACGAACCTGAGCCGTCCGAAGGCCGTGACTCGCCTGAGCCATGGCAGGTGCGGGAGATATACTGCCAAAATATGACCTACGCGACCCAAACCTTGCTATTAACGATGGCAGGACTGAAGCATCCAGGGCGCTTCAGACCGAAGTATTCGAGGCAGTTTGGCACGTGATGGATACATGGCCTCGATCGCAAATCATGTTTAATGTCCTTCGTTTACCTGAGCGACCGTGGCCTGTGGCCATTGGAACCCTGCCCTACACGCTCGCGCTTCGTGGAGTAGACAGAATAGTCAGCATTTTCCCCCCAGCGAAGTATGGCCACCCCAGCTTATCAATCTTCAGGGACGGGCACTTCATGAAGGACGTTTCCGGTGAGAATCTGACCCGTCTCACAAAGAAAGTATACCAGTACTTCCAAGAGGAAGTGCCTGCTGGTACCCAGATGACGGAACTGGTTTACACAAGCGCCCGAACAATCTACCTCATTGTTCCGGATGGAGCCGACCTCAACCATCCAAACCTTCCCAGGCGGATCGCGAACTATACAGTGGGATATTTCACCAAAAGTCAACTTCACCGCCCGGCCGCGTCAAACTTCCAAGCAAAGCCTCCAGTATTAGAGCCCAACCTAGAGACAAGAGTCAGCAATCTAAAAGTACATGACACTCTTCAACCTGGAGTTGTGATCTCTAATAACGCAACTGGGGAGGATGGTCACCCTGTTGTGTTATCGTCCACCTCGGGGGTTCTGGTCAAGGACAAGGATGGCCGAGAATTCATGACGGCGACAACTCGGGCGGTTTCGGGAGACGGCAGTGTTTGGCAAGGCGATGCTCGAGACAATATCGTCGCACGGCGAGACCACGATATCCCAGAGGCGGATGTCACCATGATGAAGCTCAGCAGCCATGTTTCCTTTGAAAAGGAAACATTTGATGACAAGGACGGCACAGTCCCGCGCTTCACACGCTTGCTGACCTCAGACGAGAAATTTCTGGGTTACACTAGGGATGCCAGCCAAGTGTCGTTTGATAGCCCCTTCATGAGGGAAATGCGGGGGGTTTGTACGGGGACTTCGTTCCGGGTGGTCGAGACCGATGAGGACGAACCGAGAATTATTCCGTACCAGTGGATATGGCACGGTGATCCGGTAGCCATCGGTCAACCACCTGATGGTATATGCGGGTCTGCTATTTCGACTAGAGGGGATGGAACAATTATCGGGTTTTATCGTTATTACTATAGCGACGACGAGGCCCCTTTCAAAGGACATTCTTATAGTCTGTCGGCCGAGTACCTGACCAACGAGGGTTACACTTTGGCCTAAAGGAAGGCGGGCGTTCTTCTCACTAACACGTTTATATGGTGACTATCCAAGTACGTATTTTGGGAGCAAGGGGCTAGATCCTACTAGCGGACTTGGTGCACTGCTGAAATATGAGACCAGCATGTAATTGCACTGGGCGGACAGGAGACACTCCGGAAACCTGTCGCCGCATCTGATCAACTCCGGCGAAATGCTTGTTGGTGCGACCGACACGTTATGCTGGGCGGCATCGATTGTGAACGATCCCAGAGCTTGTTGGATTTAGTACATAATGCCTGGGCTATTCAGCCCCTTTCCCCAGGAAAATGGTGCGGTGCCGGTCCAGTTGTGTCTACCGGGAGATGATTTGGAGGCATTGAAGAAGAAAATTTTTTGGAAACAGCCTATGAAGTTTGTCGGATGAGCCTTCGCTTTTATAAGCTGATGATTGTATGACAGGGTTCTATAGGGGTTAGGACCTACTGTATAACCCTCTCGTCTCCTCTAGGACACACTTTTCAGGCCGCACTCGCCGCGCTTCTGTAGCGCAAATATAGCATGCTAGCCGAAAAAGGCTCGCGCTCCCCCATACACACACACGGCGTTATAGATTCTAGCTTCAAATGTGCCCTGACAATGCTGTAGACGATAAACCAGTTCCTCAACAGATTATGTTAAATGAAGTAGGAACCAGAGTCATAATATGCATCTGATTATTTCTCGATGTGATTTCGCTTTGGAAGAAGCATGTGCTTGTGTTTTTAGAAACATGTCAAATCGTCACTCGATTGTCCTAGGTGATGCCTAGCACAGTGTTTCCCTCCCAGCATGGGATCACGACAGGCGGCTTACCATTTGTTACAGGTGCCAAACACGGCACTAGGCACCTACTATAGCACTCCTAGGTATTAGTTAGCCAACTACAGCTGGTTTGGCCTAACCACCTTCCTTCATCTTCATCATCAGCATCATCATGGAATAGAGTCTATTCCCACTTCACGCACGCAGTGCATTGACCGTGCGAGAGTTTACCATTGTCACTGACTGGTGCGACAAATCCAAGTATGACCCAACTTGTAGAAAATGGCGATGCGACAATGTTGTTCGGAACCAAGCGCCGGAGTTTGTTTTGTCTTTCCTCCGCCAGCACTTCGTTGATCAATCTCCCCGGTGCACCCGGTCTTGTTTGTGATTTGAGGATCCCAAAGCTATGTATGACGGAGTAGGAAACACCGTAAAACTCCACGTTGCCCACGTAGAGTTGTACAACATTGATCATTGAGGTTTGGAAACAAAGTCCGATCAGTAGCACAAAACATACCAAGCTTTCATTCCTGCAACAACACACATTCATTAAAATCAAAACAAGAGGTCAACCTCGGTTATAGATCTTAGATTTTCCACATCATTTACTGTTACAGCGGCAGCAACGCATCGCATCACGGCATGGGAGGCAACACCAGCGAGTGGGCAAGCGAGCCCATCGCCATCATTGGTTTAAGCTGCAAGTTCGCGGGTGACGCGACAAGCCCCGAGAAATTTTGGGACATGATGGCGGAAGGCAGAGACGCCTGGTCCGAGATACCCTCGTCGCGGTTCAGCATGAAAGGCAATTATCGCCCGAATCGCGAAAAAGCCGGCACCGTAAGTATCAACTCATAAAATGGTGTCGGATGCTTGCGGGTGATTGAAGAGCTAACGATAGCCTGTCAAGATACACGTCCACGGAGCGCATTTCATAGAAGAAGATGTCGGCTTGTTCGACTCTGCGTTCTTCAGCTATTCAGCCGAGACTGCAGCTGTAAGTGAACACAGTTACATGTCCGCAGTATGACTGACTAATTAACATCTATCATCTAGAGCATGGATCCTCAAATGCGTTTGCAGCTGGAGTCTGTCTACGAAGCATTGGAAAATGGTAGGAAAATCTCACCTTCCTTTATCGAGACCTTTCATTCACATTATGCAATATTTACTGATGCGTCTGACCAGCTGGCCTTCCGTTATCCCAAGTCGCAGGATCCAACACATCAGTCTTCGCCGGCATTTTCTCGCACGACTACCGCGAAACATTGACGCGCGATGAGATGAACTTCCCCCGCTTCCTCCAGACAGGCACCGGGTCAGCTTTTGCCTCGAATCGGATCTCACATTTCTTCGACTTTCAGGGCGCCAGTATGACTCTGGATACAGGATGCTCCACGGCATTAGTGGCATTACACCAGGCGGTGCAGAGTCTGCGCTCGGGCGAGGCAGATATGTCTGTCGTTGGCGGTTCCAACCTTATGTTAGCGCCTGATATGTTCATGGGATTGGGGTCCGTTGGGTAAGTGAAAGATGCTCGTCGCTCGGCGATTACTTGCAGCATCCCATCGTGTCCAGCCAGGGTCGAAGATCTGCTGACATAGATATAGTCTCCTATCACCCGACGGCAGGTCCTACGCATTTGATGCACGGGCGAACGGCTACGGCCGTGGCGAAGGCGTGGCTACCCTTGTGATAAAACGTCTAAGCGACGCACTGGCATCAGGCGACGCAGTACGAGCTGTAATCCGTGAGACCTGCCTGAACCAAGACGGCAAGAGTGAAACCATTACATCGCCATCCCAGGCGGCTCAAGAAACGTTGATGCAGGAGTGTTACCGGCGGGCCGGACTCGACCCTCGCAGCACCCAGTACTTTGAGGCGCACGGTACTGGGACACCGATGGGCGACCCGATTGAGACACAAGCCGTAGCCTCAGTCTTCAAGCATGGGCGGAGCGAGGAAAGCCCCCTACTCATCGGGTCCGTCAAAACAAATATTGGCCATACAGAAACAACGAGTGGCCTGGCTGCCGTGATCAAGGTTGCACTCGCCATGGAGAAAGGCGTCATACCGCCGAATATCAACTTCGAGACACCAAATCCCAAAATCAAGTTTGATGAGTGGCGTCTGAAGCTAGTGTCCAAACCTGAGCAATGGCCTCGAGTCGTCTCAGGGGAGGCACGCCGAGCATCCGTCAACAACTTTGGCTACGGCGGCACAAATTCGCATGTGATCTTGGATGATGCCGCCTTCTGGGTATCGGCTGATAAACAGGCGAATGGAATCAATGGACATGCGAATGAGAAAAACAACGGCCATGCAGCTTTCCCTGCCATACACGAGGCCCCCGCTATCAACTCTAAAGTCCTGATGCTCAGTGCACGAGATGAACAGGGTTGCGAGCGCATGGTGTCCAATCTCAAAAAGCACTTGCTGAAGAAGGATACGATCACTGATCTAGACTCCGAGAAGTTCTTGGAGCAACTCGCCTACACGCTGGGAGAACGACGTACAGTATGTTCATGGGTTGCGGTCGGTCCTGTGTCATGCACTTCTAGTCTAAGCAGTGTCATCGAAGCTCTCGACTCTCCCGAGTTCCGGGCAACACGAACCATGCGCAGTCCCAGAGTTGGCTTTGTGTTTACCGGCCAAGGCGCACAATGGCATGCTATGGGACGTGAGCTTGTCGCTGCATATCCCGTCTTCAAGGACACGCTTGAAGAGGCCGAGGCACACTTCTGTGACCTTGGTGCAGAATGGTCACTTCTCGAGGAGCTATCGCGTGATGCGAAGACTTCGCGTGTGAATGAGACCGGTTTGAGTATTCCAATCTGTGTGGCAGTTCAAATCGCGCTCGTGCATTTATTGCGATCCTGGGGTGTCACGCCGACTGCCGTCACCGCTCACTCGAGCGGCGAGATCGCGGCAGCATACACAGTTGGTGCACTAAGTCTCCATCGCGCCATGGCCGTTTCCTATTATCGTGCAGTCTTAGCGGCTGACAAGACATTGCGTGGGCCTGTTGAGGGGGGGATGATGGCAGTTGGCCTTGGAGAACATGACGCACAGGAGTACTTGGATCGGCTAGAAGGCAATGGTACGGCGGTCGTGGCTTGCGTCAACAGCCCGTCGAGCGTCACACTCGCAGGCGACATCACAGCCATACAGGAGCTCGAGGGAGTTCTTCAAGAAGATGGTGTGTTCGCACGCCGCCTCCGAGTTGACACGGGGTATCACTCACATCACATGACTCCTGTTGCCAAACCGTATCTTGAGGCTCTGCACGCACTTCCAGAGGAACAGACAAATGATGCTTGTCTCGACTCGATTACTTTTTCCTCAGCCGTCACAGGCGATCGCGTCGGCGACGCTAGTGAGATTGCAGACCCACGGCACTGGGTTGGCAGTCTTGTACAGCCGGTCCAGTTCGTTGATGCATTTGCAGACATGGTGCTCGGCGACATGGACCCATCGGGATCAAGTATCGATGTTGTTGTTGAGGTTGGTCCACACACCGCGCTTGGAGGACCTATAAAGGAGATACTGTCCCTGCCCGAATACGAAGGTCTTGAGATACCGTATTACGGGTGTCTCGTCCGTAACACAAATGCATGCGAAAGTGCACAGCAGTTGGCAGCAAGCCTTATTCGTGAGGGGCTCCTAATCGACATGGCCGCTGTGAACTTCCCAAAGGGCAGAGCATCGGGTGTTGGCGTGTTGACCGATCTGCCTTCATATCCTTGGAATCACAAGAACAGACACTGGGTTGAATCTCGTTTTGCGGAAGGCGTTCGCAACCGCAAACGCCCTCACCACGATCTGTTGGGATTTTACACGCCAGTAACAAACCCAGACGCTCCTGTCTGGCGGAACATACTACGAGTCACAGAGTTACCTTGGCTCCGCGATCACGTAGTGCAGGGGAACATTCTCTTCCCAGGTGCCGGGTTCGTGTGCTTGGCGATCGAAGCTATGAAACAACAAGCAGCAGTTGCGAGTAAAGATGGCGATATTTCTAGCTACAAGCTTCGTGATGTAGACATTCTACAAGCCCTTGTGGTTCCAGACACGCCGGATGGCATCGAGATACAAACGAGCCTCAGGCAGATGGACGATAAAATCATGGCGACAAGTGGATGGATGCACTTTGGCGTTTCTTCCGTGACCACAGACAACCGGTGGACTCAGCACGCTCAGGGGCTTATCAACGTCGAGTTTTGCGCCTCGCCCAACATTGATGAAAAGGAGATGAGCCGGGAAATCGTGGCAAGTATGGCAGGAATAGGTCATAAGCGACGCATTAACCCAGATGATATGTTCGCCGCCTTACGGTCCTTGGGAATCAATCACGGGCCCAAGTTCCAAAACATATCCGACATTGTGCAAGCCGGCAGAGCACCGCGTTCCGTAGCGCAAATGACGGTTTCCGACACGTCTATGATCGACGACCTGCCACGTGCACACGTAATTCACCCGACCACCCTGGATTCTGTCGTCACTGCTGTGTACTCAGCGCTACCTGGAGCTGCTGAGCAAGAGAACAGCGCCAAAGTACCTCGATTCATAGAGCGACTATGGGTATCCTGTGCCATAGACCACGAGCCTGGAGCTCGATTGAAGTCCTTCAGTACGCTCACTAACAATGACACGCAAGGCTTACATGCCGATGTTTGTGTATTTGATGGCACAGGATCCAAAAGTCACGAGCACAATCCTGACGCTGTCCCTGTGCTCACGATAAAAGGTTTTCGATTCCAGTCTCTTGGTCGTGGGGCTGCCGGGAAAGAGTCGAGGGCCTGGGAGAAAGAGATGTACAGCAAAGTCGAGTGGGCTCCTGATTTGTCGCTTGGTCTACCGTCCGCACTCGATGCCATCAGAGAACGGCTCAGCCAACCCGAGGATGTGGTCGAGAGCGGTATCCTGCTTGACCTGCGCAGAGTCTGCATCTACTTCATCCAAGATGCTCTAGCAAAGCTCAATTCGGATGACATTGCTCATCTCGAGCCGCACCACGTGAAATATCATGGTTGGATGCATGGGCAGCTTCGACTTGCTAGCGAGGGTCGCTTGGGCCCCGCGAGCGCTTCATGGATGAGCGATGATGCCGAGGAACGCGAGCGCCGCATCACCCTGGCCGCCACACAGAGCACCAGTGGAAAGCTAGTATGTCGCTTAGGACCGCACCTCGTAGAGATACTACGACGCGAACGAAACCCACTGGAGTTGATGATGGACGACAAGTTACTGGATAAGTACTATGGCGCAGGCATCAAGCGGGAACGGTGCCATGGCCAGTTGGCTGCGCTCCTACGAGCAGTGGTACACAAGAATCCGCGAGCGCGGGTTTTAGAGATTGGTGCAGGGACCGGCAGCGCGACTCGTGCCATGCTGAAGGAGCTTGGTACGCCGGATGAGGGTGGTCCCCTAGTGCACAGCTGGCACTTCACTGATATATCTTCGGGGGGTTTCGATGCGGCACGCACCGAGCTTGCGGCCTGGAGTGACACACTGGAGTTCAGTCGACTCGATATTGAGCAGGATCCAGCGGCTCAAGGATTCAAGCTTGGAAGTTATGACATTGTCGTTGCGTGCGAGGTGCTACACGCGACGAAGAACATGAAACGAACAATGGTACATGTCCGTAGCCTGCTGAAGCCAGGCGGCAAGCTGCTGTTGTATGAACGGACACAAGACCAGCTAGACGTTCAATTCTCTTTTGGCCTCTTGCCTGGCTGGTGGCTGAGCGAGGAGCCAGAGCGCCAGAACACTCCTAACATGGCCCTTGAGTTTTGGGATAAGATCCTCAAGACCTCCGGCTTTACCGGAGTTGACGTACGAATTCGTGACTGCGAAAGCGACGACATGTACTCGGTCAGTACTATAATGTCTACGGCGTCACCAACTTTCGCACCAAAATTAGTGTCCGACAACATGGTTATCATCACTAGCAGTAAAGCGCCTCCTGCGAGCCTTTGGTTGGAGGCGCTACGTAAGTCAATTGCCGACCTCGCCAATGGCCCGCTGCCTGCCGTGCAAACCCTCGAAGGGTCGCTATCACCAAAATATACATACACCGACAAGGTATGCATATTTGTGGGTGAAGTGGGTGAAGCTATTCTCCACGGGTTGGATGCTGACAGGCTCGAAGCTATCAAAAACATGGTCACTTCGTGTAAGGGGCTTCTCTGGCTTACGCGTGGCGGAGCCGTCGCCTGCGAACAGCCGAAACAAAGTCTCGCCGCAGGGTTTCTGCGATCGCTGCGAAATGAATATGTAGGCCGCCGTTTGCTGACCATGGATCTTGATCCTCATGCGCCACTCTGGTCGACTGCCTCTATCATGCCCATTAGCAAGGTGCTGTTGGCAGGCTTTGGCAGCACTCAGGATTTCTACCTGGCTGGTGATGACAGTCCTGGCGAGTTTGAGTACGCCGAGCGTGGGGGTATTGTGCTCGTAGCTCGTCTGTTCAAAGACGTGGAACGCAACAGACTCGTTGGTCTTGATAATCCCGAGTTTGATGCTGCCGAGGATGTTCCCACAGAGCCATTCTTTCAGGTGGATCGTCCCTTATGCATGCAAATTGGTACACCTGGCTTGTTGGACACGCTCGCCTTTGGTGACGATGAATCGGCAGCTGCATATCTTGAAGGACCATTCCCATCCGAAATAGTAGAGATTGCACCTGCAGCTTATGGCGTCAATTTCCGCGACGTCATGGTAGCAATGGGACAGCTTCGGGAACGCTGCATGGGAATTGAATGCGCAGGCGTCATCACGCGTGTCGGAAGTGAAGCCGCCGCACAAGGTTTCGCTGTTGGTGACCGAGTGATGGCCATGCTTTTGGGACCCTTCGGCAGTAGGGCACATATTACCTGGCATGGTGTGACGCACATGCCATCAAATCTGACCTTCAACGAAGGAGCATCGTTACCTGTCGTATTTGCCACGGCTTATATGGGTCTGGTCGAAATTGCCCATCTCGAAGCTGGACAGTCGGTGCTTATCCATGCTGCCGCGGGAGGCGTGGGACAAGCCGCAATCATGCTAGCCAAGCATCTCGGGGCTGAGATTTACGCAACCGTTGGATCACCGGAGAAACGCGAGCTTATCATGAGCAGATATGGCATCCCGGCTAGCCACATCTTCAACAGCCGTGATCTATCCTTCGCATCGGGTGTTCTTGCTGCTACCGGTAGACGTGGTGTCGATGTGGTTCTCAACTCGCTCGCTGGCCCACTCCTGCAGGCTAGCTTTGATGTTCTCGCACGGTTTGGTCATTTTATCGAGATCGGTAAACGTGACCTGGAGGGCAACAGTGCATTGGAGATGCAGACGTTCGCGCGACACACATCTTTCTCTGTAGTAGACCTCATACAGATGCTTCGACATAGAGGTGCCCGCATGAATCGGACTCTTCGTGAGGTTGCTCGCCTCTTCGAAAAAGGCGTGGTCGTCCCCGTACACCCAGTCACCGCATATCCCATGTCAGAAGCTGCCAAAGCATTCCGGTTGTTGCAGACCGGCAAGCATTTGGGAAAGGTGGTGCTATCTGTGGGCGCAGAGGAGCGAGTGCCAGTACTTCCCCGTGCGTCTAAAATGCAGCTGGCATCCGACGCATCTTATCTGATCGTCGGTGGTCTTGGTGGTCTTGGGCGTTCTGTCGCGCTCTGGATGGTTGAACACGGTGCTAAGAATCTTGTTTTGCTGTCGCGTAGCGCATCAACAGTGGCTAAATCAACAGCCTTCGTATCAGAGCTGGAGGAGGCAGGCTGTCGCGTCAAGGCCCTTGGCTGCGATGTTACCGATCCCGATGACTTGAGCAAGACGCTACAAAGCTGCGAGAAGGAAGGCTTGCCGCCTGTTCGAGGCGTCATTCAAGCGGCCATGGTGATCCAGGTTAGTATCCTGCCCATACCGCAACTACAGCTACCTGCCAGAATATGCTAACATCGTTGTGCGTGATGTAGGATTCTGTGTTGGAACACATGACAATGTCGCATTGGAATGCATCTCTGGCGCCCAAGGTGACCGGAACCTGGAATCTTCACCAACAGTTCTCGCAGCCCGGTTCCCTCGACTTCTTCATAATTCTGTCATCTATCCTGGGTCTTACGGGTCTCGCCAGCCAAGCAAATTACTCCGCTGGAGGGGCGTACGAGGACGCGCTGGCGCGATGGCGCGTTTCCCAGGGACTGCCGGCCGTCTCGATTGATCTCGGAGGCATCAAAGGTGTCGGCCACGTCCAAGAGACGGCAGGCGTGGCTGCACGTCTAGTTCAGGGCGGCCATTGGCTCTTGTCGGAGGCGCAGGTGCTCAATGCCGTCGATTCGGCTATTCGGAGGCCCACGACGCCGCAAGTGGTGACGGCCGTAAACCCTAGGCCAGGGAAACATTGGGACTGCCACGGCAAGTCTCAGATGGGTCGCGACGCACGCTTCCTCCCTCTTAAATTCCGCCAGGTCAAAGCGCTGGCCGGGGGCGACAAGAAGGCCGGCTTCGGTTCCGTAGCGTCGCTCGGCGAAAGGCTTGCTGAAGCCACATCACATGCCGATGCAGCACGTCTGGTGGGCGAGGCTATTGCTGAGAAACTAGCTGGGATCTTCATGATTGCGCTGTCTGATGTCGACCTCACTAAACCGCCCGCTCACTACGGTGTCGACTCGCTGGTTGCCGTCGAGCTCCGCAACATGTTGGTGTTGCAGGCGGCGGCTGAAGTCTCCATCTTCAACATCCTTCAGAGCGCATCACTCGCTGCGCTGGCTGACCATGTGGTGACCAAGAGCAGGCACGTCCAGCTGGCTGCTTAGGCCGTTATTGTGTCATATCTGTTCATATGATAAGTATAGAAAATTCCATAGGAAAGTTAGAGCATTAGGTAGGTATGTAAACCAGCAATAAATCACAGATCATAGAAATCCAATACCCGAGCCCCCGAGCCCCTGGCGACAGGGGGCCTGGGGCGAAGAGCCTAGTCTCGCCTAGTGTGCCTGGCTCGCCTGGCAACTGTCACCCTTACACGCTATGTGAATGTAGTCTCAAGCGATCTCAGTCTATTATGGCGCCTTTAATTCACACTGCGGGTCGCTGTGCATGCGTTACTGATCCCGCCAATCCCAAAGTCGGTAGGTACATAGGTATATATTGATCATCGCCAGCGTTGTGTGTAGATAACAATCTACAGGTACAGCAGGTACTGTGTCGATGGTCTTCGGTCGGACATAATTGATCGTGGATAGCAGTAACTTACTACTAGGCTTGCAAGACGGCAGTAGTGCAGTGGCCATGTTTACTGGGCGTCTATTAGCTATTAGGGTGGCTGGTTAGCACTTCTTTGTGAATTTGTCCAATCGGACGAGTTAATGAAAAACAATTTCCTTGGCACTCGCTGCATATTAAAGACCCTGAACTCGAAATCCTCTCGACGGGTTCAAGCTTCATTCCGGCCATTGACGACTCGGCTTTCCCTTTAACACAGGCTCGCGATCCTTGAGGACTTGAGGAGAGAAATTGATATAGCCCAGCCTAGCCTAATATGATACATCAGTCACTTCTCTCTTCGTTCATTAAATGCTCAGAATCCATAAGCTCGGCATCTTGGACAGTCCAGCATCTATGCTGCTTTAATAACACCGTAACTCCGAAGTGGCCGTACCGTTCGGCAAATCTGATGGCCCGTAGATATTGCAAGCGATGTTCTCCGTCTGTCTCTGCACCCTTGTTAAGTAGCAATTGCACCATGTCTAGCCTCCCGTACTCTGCTGCGCCCTCGAGCGCTGTCCTTCCACGGCTACGAGCTCTAGCAGCGTTGATATTGGCGCCATGCTCGAGTAGAGTTCGGACTATGTCCAATTTGTTGGATTTCGCAGCCATCTGGAGGGCCGTGGCCCCTGCTTGTGGTGCAGCATGCGCGTTGACGTCGGCACCGGCTTTGATTAGTCTGTGAACCAACGCGTTGTCGCTGTAAAGCGCGGCTAACTGAAGCGGAGTCCAGCCGGAGTCAGGGTCCCTTCTCGAGTTGACTCGTAACTTGAGATCGAGAAGCTTGTCAATCCTCGCTTTCTCTCGAGACTGGAGCACCCGTTCGAAGGCTTTGGCAACTAGTGACTCGCTCCAAGTACTTGGGTGTTTTCTAAGCCAGATAGCGGCAGCGATTGTATTCCAAGTGGCGTGTTTCATTCCGACCGGTGGTCGCCCTGGCTGTAGTGTTTCAAGCAAACACTCTTCATCGGGCTCAAAGCCTTTATCAAGAAGCAGGGTTACTTCTTGCAAGGAATGCTTATGGACTGCCATGTGTATGGGCGATTTGCCTAGTCGAACTGTACTGTTTCGCCACCAGAAATCTGACCCCTCACATTTAAAATCGAATGCCAATGCTAGGCTTGGCCTCAAGTAAGCGAGAAGGGTTTCAAGAACACCTTTGTACTCATAACGACATTTGATAGCAATAGCCAAAGCTGTAGCCTCCATTGAGTCCATAGGCCTGCCACGCTTGTGTCTTCTCATCAAACGTTTGACAACATTCTCGGTGTACTCTTCGACGTCGAAAGCGTTCCTATGGGGTAAGAATGCGTACCACACGCTTGCAAGAAGTGCGGCACTGTCGTATCTAGCCCAGGATTCGGACAAAATCCATAGAAACAATTCCCTGTTTCCGGTAGCACAAGCAGCTTCCAGGGGGCGTATGAGATTTGGGCCTTGACTCTGACGCTTGTTTGGGGTGGACAGGTGCCAGACCAGATCTATCAAACCCCGATCCTTGCAGCTGATAGCCCTTGTCAAGTCGCCATCACCAATAGATGCTCCCATGGTTAGTAGCTCAAGTGCGGTTTCTATATTCCGGTATTCAAGACCTGTGGCAAATGGAGTCGCTCCAACCTCGTTGACACTAGCTCCATGCCCAACAAGCGCACGTATAAAATCCGGCGACTCTATTCGAGCAGCCAGTACGACTTCGCTGCCATCGAACTCATTGGCCCCCAAGTCTAGAATCCTCAAAGCAGTGTTGACGTGTCTTTTGTATAACGCGACCTGGAGGGGGGTGCGTAGGTTTTCCCATTCAACAAAGACATCATAAGTGTAGGTCAGATAGATTGCGTTGATGGTTGATATATCTTTCTGTGACTCGTAAGTCAGCTTGGTGTTAACAGAAAAACCTTTTGAGTGAAGCAATGAAACTAATTCTGGTTTTCCGCAGAAAGCGGCCGCATGCATAGGGCCTGGGCGATCGCTCCGCCATTCGTATTCTTCCATGTCAGGAAGCTGTGAGATGATATCTTCCATGTCAGTAAGCCGTGAGGTGATCTCTTTCATGAATATCCTCGTCGTCAGAGGATGCTCTCCCCAACTACATTCCGCATTGAATGCAGCACCAGTCAGGTGTTCCAATACATGCTGGTTTGTCGCTGAAATAGCCAAAACCCTCAAGTCGTGATCGCTGGTCGCGCTTTGACTACACACGATCGAGCCCGCTACCAAGGCTTCGAAAACTTCCGCACTTCGTTGAAGCACAGCTAGTCGCATCGCAGTCAGCTCCAGCTCCAGCCCAGCCGAGTTCTCAGACAGGTAGGTTCTCTCCGTATCCGCCCCGTGTTTCAAGAGCATAGTTATCAATGCCACATTGCCGGCGGCCACCGCAATCATGAGAGCCGTCGGCCGTGTTGCTAGCAACGATCTATTGACTGTGGCACCATTATGTAGGAGCCTTTCGACCAGGTCCAGAGCTAGTGACGCAGGTTTTAACGAGCATGCCAATTCTAGCGCAGATAAATCTGTGCAATGGTCAGCCGGGTTGACATCGGCTCCAGCACGGAGGAGTGCTTTTGTGAGTGCCATGCTGCCGGTAGATGCTGCCATTTGCAATGGAGTGCAGAAGAATGTTTCAGGGGAGAAAGATAGTTCAACAACCGATGTTCCCCTCATGAATCGGTATGTTGGAAATCGTGGAACCGCGAAAATCTGCCCATTTGGACAAATCAGTCCAGTCTTCAGCAATTGGCAAGCCATTATAAACTCAGCCTGGCGGACAGCAGCTGCAAATAGGCGTTCTGTTATTGCTATAGCTGTTGAGCTTCGCGAGTCCAGCACCGACTTTAACCATTCCGGGTTGTTGTTCAAGACAGATTTGATCATCTTGAGAACGGCTGCATCTGACAGGCGGGGGTGGATATCATGGTTAATCAGCATCTTGTTTGAGAGTTTGTATAGAACAACCTTGAAGGCTTCTTGTTCAACGTCTGCAGTGTTTCCTCTGCTGAGCTTTGAGATGACCTTGTCGTGATCGCCGTCATGTTCTTCTGGAATCAAGCTCTGGAGATCTGCGATGGATAGTGACTTCACTCGGGTGAGTATGTTTGTGCGTTGTAGCTGAGTATATATTGATGACATGTCATCGTGCACTGGTAAAGATATGTGAGCCGATGTCCCGCAGGGTTCACGGGGGAACTGACATGGTACTGGTAAGTAGGTTTTGGAGAAGTCAAGCCATGGTAGTGTACCAAACCAGCTCAAACGTGACATTTGAGGCTTTTCTGATGACACAATGGAAAGAAAAAGTTGTGCGGCGTGGGAGACATGATTTGTGTCAATTTCTTGAAGAAACCAGGTCAGCTTTCCAACACCAATCACTTTGCTCATTGGAATCTACACTCACTCGATCCTGGTCGCGTCCACTCACTCGACACGGAGACCCGTGACATGAGCCTTTTGATTCTTTTCTCACCCAACACCACTCCGTTCAGAAAGACTTCAGGAGCATCGGCTTTTCTTTTGTTCAAGTTTTGATACAAGCCTTCACGTTCTGCTTGCTTTAAGTTCTTTCGAAACCCCCAGCTTTTCAGCTTGTGGTGATACTGGTGCACCCTAGAAATATAGATAGACGTCAACCACACAAGAAGAGTGAAAGTTACAGGGAAAGACCCACTTGCGATCGAATCCATGGACCTCTTTCAACTGCAACGCAACCGTCGAGATTGGCAGCTGATCAATGAGATACAGCTGGCGGATCGTTTCCTTATGATGCTCCCAACTGCCCTCCATAGTTCAGACAGTTGTACTTGGTACAGGAAGGGATTGTGCCGTAGAAATGGTCGCGTAGCTATATGGATGGGTGTAATGAGAAAGTAGAGCAGCGAAGTCTGCGGGTGTAAGCAGAAAGATGAAGTTCGGAGGGTGAGATAGAAAGATATGATACTTGCACTTGTGGATGTGGATTGGTCTCGACGTCCCTCATTGGATGAAGACCAAAATCCGAATGTCTTGTGGGGCGTTCCTATTGGATGAAGACCAAAATCAGAATGTCTGAAGAGGCGTTCCTAATGGCCGAGATCATAAGCCCTTGATTCGCTAGCTACCAGAATCGTACATATTCTATGGGCCGAGACTCGTGTTTTCATTCGAGGACTACCATAATTGTACTCCACCAGACATGCGACATGGATTATATGACCATGCAGAATTATGGATGTAGGGGAAGTGTAACAAATTGTTGAAGGATGATTCTGTGTATAAAGCGTGTAGTCCATTGTGTAGTTAGTGAAGCCCTCTGGAAGCCCACGCCAAACATTTTTCATGTGGCCGTGAACAGTCACATTAAGATCAAGACTTCTCCTCACTGCCAAAGAATTCCAAAATCTGAAGTATTACTACCATGTTAATGCGATTAGCTAGGTCTAGCACATCACCACTAACTGATCGAATCGTCTAGAGTTAAAGACCAATTATCAACCCAAAATTCGAAGTCTCGGGACTCGGTCTTCGAACCTCACTCATCCGATGACTCTAACCGCTGAAACTGTCATTGCGGCAATCGGAGTTCTGGTAGCGCTGCCTCCTGCGATACTTGCTCTCTTGCAATGTTATTCAAGACGGCGCACAGGTCGTAAGTGCCGAACCAGCTTCCAGATACCTATACATTGGTCACCAAACTAACATTCATGAGATTATCAAAATGAAACAGAACAAAGGGAATTTGATGCTCTTGATACTGATGCTACTTCAATCTATGTGGTCACGGTGCAGGTGGAAATCCGCCCTCGACATGTCAACAGAGACTCGCACTAAAAAGTTGGGGCACAGAAGATTAAACGATGTTTAAAGGTTATCCTTAATTTTCATTTAAATACGAGAGGTTTACGACATTCTCCAATTTGATACTTTCGGTTTATTATTCTATAAGTTTAGAGGTCTTAAGCAGGATCATGGCACACCACACTGCACCCATATTATGCTTTCAGCTCCTGAACATCATTTAGACAATAATATTTCTATCAACATTCCGTATCGTGAACGACAAGATTTGATCGATTGACCGGAAGATGTAGAGGGCTAGGGAATATTTCAGTAACACCTGTACTCTGCTGGGCGCCTTTGAAGGTCGCATGACAATCAAGAGTTTATTTTGCACATAAGACAGTTTCTGAGGCATCACCAAATATCAAGATACGATGCATTTTCGCGAAAATACTACATTCGTTGACTATGATTAGCCGCTCCTTGGAACCAACAGTTTACTGGAAAGGAATGTTGAGATCGCTATATGAACGGGTTGAGTTTCGGCTTTTTGTTAAGGACTTTTAGGAACGCTATGGTAGTAGCTCATCAAATAGGCTGTTGTTATCACCGATTTAACTTGATGTTGTGTACTTTGCAGGGGTATGGATAAGACCTTGTACAGAAAGCAGAATGTAATATAGTAAATAGAACGAATACTGTAGTGAGGTTATATCATCCTTTCTTCTACGACGGGTGATAGTCATGATTGCATTAGCAGGCCAGACCAATCTTTGCTTGAGTTTTTATTATAAGTTAAAAATGATCTAATTCTACGACATTAGGCCTAGTCCTACTTACGGGCCTTCGGTGTGATTATCTAAGGGAACTGATTCCGCTATTGCCCTTGAAGGAATGCATCTCTCCTTTATCTTACCTTTCTACCTCCTATGGGAGCGGCGACTGTTCAGGGCTGGTCAACAAGGTCTACCATACTTCATACGAGGTAAACCTTCCTTTAGCTTCTACACGCCTCGGTCTAATCTTGCATGCCACATTTTTCCTTACGTTCACAGGGGTCTCCGGGCCGGGTGTTGGGTTGGGATCGCGCTATCCCTGGCATGGCGCGCTTCATACTACAATTATGTATAATGAGTCGTAACTCTAGCCGCTGCATGGCTTGTGTGGTCCTCCCGTGGCTTTTTTCAGCTCTTGGGCTATTATACAAGCTGAACACCCCTACAAGCACATTCATAAACATCGAGATCAACAGATTCTGGAGACGTCACTACTTTGTAGCTACTCGGTGCTTAGTACGCGACGACTAGCTACCTACTTAGCAGTAGTGTGTATACTAGGTCCCGAATAGGGGCCCATCTTCCTGCGTTTTCCCCTGCTCCATGGCTTGTTGCGTGAGTAGAACAATATACTAGTGCCCGGCATATAGATGGAATGGAAAATTAAGAAATCAATGTAGTCCCAACGAGGATACAGCACGAGCAAGTTGTAGATCAAAGTGTTGAGATTCTAATTCAAATGAATTTTGCATGATCCACTTGCGGTCAGTGGGTAATTCGGACCCTGAATCGTTTTGACGCTCTGCATTATCTAATTATCTGTCAACGATACCGGTGTGACTCTTACTGCAAGCGGTACGTTTTTCATCTCACGACTATGCTTTGTTATCTATTCAGTACTTCACTATAAACAGATCAATATTCAGAGTTTTATAGTCCCACGCAATAAGCTTTGCTGTTTTAAACTGATTTTTATTAAAGCTTGTTACTTAGAAGTTAATGTATCTAGTAATACAGGAACATCAGTTTCGTCTTAGGAATATTAATAGTTTTGACGATTGTGTATATCTCATTTTTAGTTTTGTTAAGCTATATCCCACGGCGGTGTGAAAACAGTCTCTTTTTCATAAGCTATCTCTATTACAAAGCTGCATCTTTGATATCTAGGCGCGGATCTAGAGCCACTGAAGAATGCACATCCCAGTCTCTTGTGACTCGTATATGACCATCGCTCTCAGTGTCATGCGGGCTTTCTGCGGCTACTATTTAAGCAAACCTCGTCAGCATGGAACAGATACATCAAAATTCATGCTGAATTGGAAAGCTTACCACCGACAATGGACAGGCCGATTGATTCTTCTTGTAATCGCTTGAAGCGGCGACCACTCGCGGCCCCCGAAGACGAAATGCCTGATGACATCTTCGTAGGTTTCACCAAGCCGAAAGGGCCCAGCACCTTCCTCAAGGCAGGCTGCATCACTGGCAAGTTTGCATTCACAATACCCAGTAGAGGCACAACAGCTGATAAGACACCTTGTCTCCAGACCGTGAAGGTGACATCCGAGTCGACTTCAAAGAAGTACTTGAAGCGTACAGCGGTGATAACAACAATGCTATATATGAGTGTGAGCCATGAGGTCTGATGTGCTGATGTCCAGGGGGTGCAACATACGTGAAGCCAAGACTGAAAACAACAAGTAAGCCGATCTTCTTCATCGTGGGCATCTGCAGCCTCCACAAGATCGGCAGAGGGAGAATAAAGGTTACGATGTCAAGAATAAAATCTGTTGTTGCGACCGCGAGGTACAGTTTGACGTCGTCTCCGCAGTGGCCGGGCAGATCTGGCGTCCATTTCTTCTCTGGGGGCGTACAGTGGAACGCAGTCGCGAAATCCAGCGACCCAAAACGCCGCGCAGATACCCATGGTAGCTTGGACCAACGTGGTAAAAGTCGGTTGGCGAAATATGACCACGTAGAAGTGAAGGATGGACATCTTCACCAAGACTACAATAGTAACGAAGAGTAGATCGATAGCATACAATAGCTTCCAAATCAAATCAATCAGCTTGTCAAACGCGCTTGGGAAAGTTAAGCATTTCGCATAGCATACCTGTGCAAACAAAGGGACCAAGCCAGCGCCGCCAATGGCAATGACATCTTTAACGTGAAGTCCTACGCCTGTTTTGATTGCAACAGTAACCTCGAGGGCATACCGAGCAGACATGAGAAACTGCCTCTGCTGATTAGCATCTTATTCATCGTGACTCAGGCTGTAGTATTGTTTGTAAGGAAGCTACTCACTGTTGAAGCAAATATAAGCCAATCATTGAATTGGTATTGCGCTCTTTGAATGCTTCTAGACCAAATTCTTAGGCCCAATGTGATGTAAACTAGCCCTAGCAAAGCAGTCTCGACACCGACGTCCGTTTGGCCACCCACATTGTGCCAGAATTCGCCCACCAGGGTACCTGTTCCTTCGTTCATCGGAAAGCTCTCTCTAGTCGATGTAATCAGTTTTACAATCGACAGTTCAGTCGACATATGTATGGGGCAAAATGTAGACGATGAACTTGATTCTTCATGGAAAGGGTTGATATCAAGATATGTAGCTCTTAGAAAAACACTCCTATTTGAACATATTAAAAGAATGACGTTTGAATCAGTGCTATAGGAACTTATCGTCGACTGCGTGTAGAGTATCATTCCGAAAACAAGCATTAGTCACTTACCCCAAGCTTGGCTGTCACCTATCACACTGTACATTGGCACTTCCTGAAATTGTCCACCCGCGTCACACCCCGGCATACATGATGGTGGTCAGCACCATCATCATTGCTGACACATTGTTGGTTGCATGTGCGGGCTGGCTCAATTCGAACGGTTTGGGTGTGGTGATCCGGGTAAGAACGTGGCGACAGTCAGGGGCCAAAGCGCTCGGGGTAGATAGCGGTAGTCACTTGCTAATAGTTCGCCAAGTCGACTCCTACTGGTCGCAGTGGACGGGACACAGGAAACTCCCAGAAGCACAGCTGTATTTCAATAGATGCGGCGATTGTCTTCATGGTGGGACTGCATCAGAAATGAGTTGAACCGGAGCAAGCGACACGCTAACCGATGTACGAGTATGCAACGCATTCATTTTCACCGCTGCTCAGACCGTTAGCCTACTCATCGCTCGCCCAATAGAACATGTTGTACAGCCGATCTGAGGGTTCTCTTCCCATGAGGAAGCATGATCTGGTTACGAAAAGATTTCTCCAGAATTTCGGGCCTGTATGTCACATGTAAACAATGCCCTTCTCTCACACTTTTGCGCTTGAAACAGTCTAGAAAATAGAGGAATAGCTTGGGAATGTGTGAGGAGTTGTTTACTGAGATATAATGATAGGTATGCAATCTAGTCACTGCATTGCCCTGTCTATCAGCTTGATGATTGTGATGTGATGTCTCGATATTTGTCCGTAACTACCTATGCAATTGGAGCATATAAGCTGAATCTGCCCAGAGGGTCATACTTCTGTTTGAGAGCTTTCAATCTATCCTGGCGCCAAGGTTCATGACCATACCAATTCTCGACTGTTTCATCTCCAAAGGCATAGTTCACATATGTATACAGATCTTTCTGACCGCTGCCTTCGTAGAGTATCTGGCGAACATTTTTACCTAGCTCAGCTGCTGTCTTGTCGAGCTCTGCATCGCCTGGGGCGTAGGTGAGCAACGGGGAGACGAGGAGATTGGCTCCCCGGTTCGGAAACGCGCTTTGGTCACTGGGGATGGCTTTGACAGCATCAAGCGAGTAGCCTTCGAAAAGGAAAAGCGACCCGTTGAGTGCTGGGGTGGTCTTGGTATTGGAGGCATACAAGTCGTAGACTTTTCGCTGCGCATCGACGTTGTAGTTTTGGAGGTCAATAGGAAAGCGGATGTTGACAAGTCCAGACTTTTGGCACGGAAGTGCATCATTGGAATTGCCAGTCCACGCTGGAAGGTTAGTGTAGGATCCTCCAGCGGCAGCAGTGTCAATTGGTCCAAGATCGTGAAACGGTTTGGTATAGACTGGGTCAACAGCTTTAACGCCTTCCTGAAGGATGAAGAACATGATCAATGGCTACGAGGCTGTTAGTTGATGAACATTGGATAATCGTGTGCATACTTACGTTCTCCGGATCAACAGTGGGCAACCTGAAGAAGAAGGAGTAATTAATAACGTCAACTCGTTGACGACCATCCTCGAGGAAATGCTCGTTGATTCCTCCATATAAGCCTTCCACTTTGTCTCCCGTAAATACGAAGCTTTCGTATGCCCAGTCGGGATACTTGACGTCGTAGATCTTCGACGTAACCGAAGTCACAATCCCGAAGTTATGGCCGGCCCCCTGCATTGCCCACCAGAGATCCGAGGTCTTGTCGATCGTATGAAGCTCTCCATTAGCAAGCACGACGTTCATCGACACGAACTGGTCGGAGATAAGTCCGTGTCGTCCTTGTAAGAAGCCGTGACCTCCACCAAGACCAGGTCCAAGTAAACTAGTGCACTCACAGCCGCCGGTCACTAATTTGTTATGTAAGTCTCCATTCACACGAATCAATTATTCACTCACCTGTTTGCTTCGATTGAGCCCAAAGACTATCCGTCACTGTCTTTGACAGGGTTCCGCCCCCAATCTTGGCTGTTGTTCCGCCTGGTGCTATCTCAACTCCACTCAACTTGTTCATCCAGATCTCAATTCCGCTTCGGAGTTTCCCGACAGTAGTGATTGCCCCGTGGCCACCATTGACAGCCAAGAACGACATGTTCTGCGCATTAGCGTACTTGACCTAGACGATTGTTAGTATTCGCATGGCAGCTCGGTCAACATACTCTGGGGGCACTTGCAATTTCGGCGACATCGTTTTCAACACTGGGGACGATGACAATGTTGATGTCTGGAGCATCGAGTACCGACCAACGATTTGTAGCTTGAGCATACCCGCCCGAGCCCGGGACGAAGATTTGAGCATTGGCCGATAGTCGTTGCTTTAGTCCTCCAGCAATATCCTGTCGCGGGCAAATACCCCAAAGATTATTCGATGCAGGCAGGTTCCGACATGTGCATGCCAGGGCCCATGCTAGCAGTGCAGTTGCTACCTCCATCTTGAAATAATGAGTAAGTTTGGTAACCATCCTTGAAATTGAACGGAGACGGAGACCTTGTGCTAACCATTTAGTGCACGAAAGCGCGAAGGAAATATATGGAACCAATCCGGAAACTGGGGATTCCTCTAATATGTCCGAGGAGACCGGCCGTCGAATGCCGTTGAAATTTGCCAGTCGCCTAGCTTGGTCGCGGCTTATCGTCTAAGGGTCGAGGGTAAATAGTCGAGTAGCTTCTGCTATCATGACACAGGAGAACGAAGACAGGGATGGACCAACTTGATCGGAATCAATGCGGTCAGAGTGGCCTGAAGCTGAACATCCTTATTCAATGATTATTATGTATATTATTTATCAGCAGTTATGGATGGTGCTTTGCAGCCAAGCAGCTCAAGATACCAACAGCCCACGAACAAGGGATCCAAGTCGTCCTGTTAGTCCGGCCCGCAGCTGCGTGCGGAGTACTCCATAAAGCACTTGGGCCCAGTCTTACCCTTGATCGCAGATCCTTGCTCGATGACACCACATCTACTCAATCCTACCGGTCCTCGGTTACTCACTTAGGTAGGTTTGGTAAAGGTACAAGAAGACCCAACTAGCTGGAGTCACTCCATATGAGAGGGAATGGGCCCCACCATTGTTGGTCAAAAGTCGGGATGCTTTCACGTAAGAGTATTAGGAGAAGTTTCATACGTAGGCGCTATACGGCCGATACGTCCTACTCAGCTAGTCTGACTTCCAGATTTGGAGTCAAACAGGATCTTGGAATTACCAAGCCTTGACACTTCCGGTATTGTTGGAGACGCTCCATGTCAAGCCAGAACACGAATGCGCTGGAAAGCTGTCTTGCTAATACCTAACAGTAGCAGACGTGCTCTTACTGGCTGTGTTAAGAAGCCACATTCAATCCCGCCTGCGACATGACACGTTGAAGACCTAAAAAGCTAGAATGGAATTGTTCAATGCAAGTCACATTATCTGCTAAACGCCTGACACCTCCAGCATCTGACAGATGGGCGATAGTGCAGCGAGAATGATATAAGTGATAGCTCTATCCCTGCCTCATGTTCCGAGTAATAATCAGTTGAAATGTCTATAAGCTGTTAGCTGCATGATACCTGAATTTACATATCATGTCTATTTTCGCAACTGATCCTTTATCAAGCCAAGGTTGGTATCTCCCAACAACAGTAGCACTTTTTATCGGCACTGTCTATATTTTGTATACCCTCTTGGCCAACAACAATACCCATCAGTTCTTAACAGTTGGCAGGCCGCATCTGCAGCTACCTTTCCTGGCAGGACTACACTGGTTCAGAAACGGGGGTTTCATCATCCATGATGCATACGAACGGGTAAGATAAAACTCATCTGTCTGACACTATATATTAAAGAGGGCGAAGCACTGTGACGAGATTTTCCGACTTCCAGCGACTGATCGTCCGTCTATTGTCCTCCCGTTGCGATATCTGCAGGAGATCATAGCGCTCCCACGTAGCATCGCCAGTGTATCACACGCCACGTCCGATGTGAATGAAACCCCTTTTTTACCAACGGGCTGCATCGTTTACTGAACACTTAGTTCTTTATGGGAAGTTGGACAACGTTCGACTATAGCATCTTTGGTCGCTCAACAATCGACGCCGTCCGGTCACAATATGTCACGAAACTTGATCAACAGCTCCAACCAACTTCAGATGAGCTCTCGCATGCGTTCGATGAAACCTTCACGAGGTACCATGGTATGCTATCTAAGTCTAAGAACTAAAACGCTTTTCTAACCTCGACAGACTGGACACCTGTTACAGTTCAGCCTAAAATCCTCGAAATCTTGGGGCGCGTTGTTGCACGAACAGTGGCAGGCCCTGAACTTTGTAGAGACCCATGCTGGGTGAATGACAACCTCGGCTACGCTCAAAATGTCTTCATACTAGCCGTTGCTCTCAAATTCGCACCTTCATTCATACGCCCACTGATCATCGTCCTCACCCCTTATATCTATAGGATCCATCGATATCGTCGTAAAATTTCGCGAAATATCTCGCCTCATATCGCAAAACGTCTACATTGGCGAGATCATCAACCCGAAGTTTGGGCCGCACACCTGAAAGCTGTACCTATGTGCACTCTTGATTATCTGGTGAAGACGTCGCCACCAGAAGAGAGTTCACTGAACACCATTTCTCGTCGATTAACTGCCGTGAGCTTGGGAGCAACACACACAACTACAAACCATGTAACGAACTGCATCTATGATCTTGCCGCTGGCTTCGAAAGTTATGCCCCCCCTTTGCGTGCAGAGATTGAGGAGATCCTTGGTCCACACCCAGTCTCTATAACGAAAGAAGACCTTTCCCGAATGTGGAAGCTTGACAGCTTCATGAAGGAGGTTCAGAGGTTTTACCCTCCGTCAAAACGTATGATACAGTTCTCTTCTGATCTACCTTTTCTGTTATTCTTGGCGCATTATCAGGCATTTTATTAGATTGCTAACATCGTCAGTCTCAACAAACCGCAAGATCATGAAACCCTTCAAACTATCATCAGGCGAGACTATTCCGCAGGGGACACACATCTCATTTGCTGGCGTACCAATGTCCCTAGACAATAGACAGTTTGAGAACGCCATGACATTTGACCCATTCCGCTTTGAACGTCTGCGCAAGTTCCCCCGCACGGACCACAGTGGTCTTGAATTCAGCTCGACGTATGAGGGGACTATGCATTTCGGGCACGGAAACCAGAGTTGCCCGGGCCGGTTTATGGCGAGCATGATGAGCAAGCTTTTCATTATTGAACTATTGCACAAATATGACTTGAAGCTACTGGAGGGGGAGCAAAGACCTAGTAACATTGTTATGGGGGACATGGATTTGCCAAACCCAAAGTATAAGATTCTGTTCCGGAGCCGACAGACTGCTTGACGGGATCAATGATGGTAGATAACAAAATCTTCACAACAAGTTATTGTGATCAAGGTACAATATGCTTGTAAAATGGGCACTTTACAAACATGTAACCCCTGGTCCTTAGGTAGACTCAGCTTGTGATAATGTCCGACCTAGAACATTTTCTGGACAAGGGCCAAACTTGGGCTACATTACCAAGAGACGAGTAAAAGTTCCTAATAAAGGGTAGCCCCAAATCCCGACCGAATATAGTCGCCACTAATTGGTTTTAAGGCCTTGGGGGTGCATGATGCGATGTTACGTCTGTGGTAAGTAGTGGGGTTGGTATTGCTGCAACCTTCTTTTGGCGGGGTATTCAGCTAGATATGCTAAGCGAAGAGTACATTCGGATACCTTGATCGAATGGCGGTAATTATATCTGAATATTGACCTGATGTCTTGATTCTGCAATGAATTTCACTTTGAACTAATAGATGAGACTATTGCAATATCAGATTTCTTCTGACACTTTATTTCTCCATCTTTACTACGATAAATAGTGATTTTGCGAGAAGATGCCTTTGATGGAGAATTCAGTTGACGTGAGATCCTCTACCCCTTTGATTTAGCTAGTCTACTCACCAAGCATATACAGTCGCTGATTCTCAAGAAAGCGCGAGATGTACTTGCCCAAGCCGAGAATTTTGTCAAATACCTCGAAGACACGGGATACTCTGAACCGAACTTCGCAGATTCCGGATTCTCGTATCCCAGGTCACGCGAGTACGATAAGATTCGCATGAACCTCACTGAAGCGGCTCAGGATACCATCCTTCTTGCCAATGGCCCAATGAACTGGCTTCGCACTTTTTTCTGTCATCACCATGATCTAGGGGCGTGGCAGACAGCTTTACGCTTCAAATACTTCTCTATTGTTCCTCTTGACAAGCCAGTGTCCGTGAGCGAGATGGCGGAGAAGGCGGGTATGGATGAAGACCGGCTTAGGCGCATCATGAAGTTGCTTGCTTCGCAACGCTGTTTCCAGGAGGTAGAGGAGGATGTTTACGAACATACTGCTCTTTCTGCACTCATTGCGAGAGATCATACAATAGAAGCTGCGATATCATTCCAGTCAGTATGAACCCTCTTGTGCTCGAAGTCGTCGAAATACTTACCACTGGGTATAGAGCGGATGAGATGTTTGAGGCGGCTTCCTTAACTGCCACGTCTATTCAGAGAGCCCCTTATGAATCGACACCTGCCTACAGCGCTTTCAGCACCCGATTTGGTATATCCCCGTATCAGTGGTATGCCGCCAACCCTGAAAGGGGCCAACGTTTCGCTTCTGCGATGGCCGGACTTGCCAAAAGTAATACCGATCATTCTACTGATGTGTTGATCATCGCTAATCACACCATTAAGTGAACAATGATACTGCTGAACTGCGAGACCGTTTCCCGTGGGGCAGTCTTGGCAAGCAGACTGTCGTGGACGTTGGTGGCGGAACTGGTCACATCTCTATTTTCCTCGCGAGTGTACGTCAATCGTGGTTCGGGAAGTTTGCAACTATGTTTCGCGCTAATCGATTGCATGCGCAGGAATTTTCCGATCTACAATTCATCGTTCAAGACGTTAATCCTAACATGCTCGCTGAGGGACGCAAAAGGGCCGATTATCCCCTCGTCGAGAAGCGTGTCTCCTTCATGACTCATGACTTTTTCGGGCCCCAGCCCATAAAGGATGCAGGATTGTTCTTCGTGCGGCAAGTGATTCACAATTACAACGACGAGATGAGCGTGAAAATTCTGAAAACATTCGCCCCCGCGATGGAGAAATGCACCCCCGCAGTTCGTTTGCTAATCAACGACATGGTTCTGCCACCCGCCAACACGGAGTTGAAAGTGGAAGAACACCATCTACGACAGGTTGATATAGCTATGTTGAATGGCTATGCCGCTAAGCAGAGGACACTGAAAGAGTTCGATAAGTTGCTGAAGCAGGCCGATGAGCGATTTGAGGTAAGTGCTCAAATGTTTGTTATTTCAGTTGCCACACACAATACACATGCTAATCTGTCATTGGGACACGCACAGATTGTACGATTACACGGAAAGGGAGTCATGGGACTAATCGAAGTCCGTTTGAACCGATTGAACTAAACAGCATGTTTGATAGTATCGGCCTCAATTCGGGTCGCACCTTTCATTGTCTACGTAGACAGACCTAGAATTGTTTGCGAGTAATTACAGTCACGCATTTCTGAGTTGCGCAGTAACAACCTCATGAGGGTACATGCATCATCATCCTCATTTACTCCTTCGAGCGATTTCGAAATCATGTGCTCTACTATAGCCAATGAACCCCCCAAGAAGCACATCTCAGATCCTTCATTAGGGAATAATTGCATACGTGACGTGCCCCTGGTAGTATCCTTTTCATGCCACCCAATGCGCGATCTAACAGTCCAACCTTCCAAACCGAGACAGGGTATAATCTAGACCGAACGTGGGCTCTTCATCAATCTAGACCTACCCGGGATGCCATTCTGTCTCAGGGGTGTTGCCCACACAGAACCAGGGGTCCTCTGTTCGTTGTGAGAAATCATGTTCCACGTAGTATGCATCGCTGCCGCCATCACTCCCATTTGATGGAAGCGTGTTCCTCTATATCCACCGTGTGGCACTATAGTAGCACCGGGGTAGTTGCGTGTGGCATAAGGGTAGCAGTTGTAACCATACTCTCTCTGCATTCACCTATCTACTCGCCTCGTTTGTATCTTTCGGCTCGACTATACAGTGCGAGTCGCAATGTGGTAATCAACGTAGGTGAGATCGACGGCGTCGGCTGCTAAAGAGGGACAGACCCGAGTGGCAGGGTCTAGTCACCCCGCGATGCCAAGCTCGCCGAGCTGCGAACTATCGCAGCTATCCCTGTCGACGCCACTAGTAGTTCGCGTTTCTTCGGTAACCACGACGCGCACACGGGCCGTATGGGTCACAATATCACTGATGCATATCTTGAGCCACCCGTGCCTCTCAACCATTCTCTCTACGGTGTAATTCTCGGCAATGACAAGAACCTCAAGTACATCGACCGGCGCGAAGATGGTATCTTGTGAAGCGTGGTTGCCGCCAAGTGATACCCCGAATTTGTCCCGCAGGGCAACGTATACGAATCAGCTAGGCACTTGACATGAACATTGACAGCGCATTGCCTCCCATCACGAGCAAGATATTATACGCTGGCTGAACTGGTCTAGGGCATGTGAGTTGGTTTCGATGGGACATACACCCCTCGTGAGTGGAGCACATACGAAGACCGCATTGCTCACAGCTTATTCACAGTCTCACAATGGAAAAATCGCCATGTTTGCTTGGCAGGGCTCGTACAAGCTTGGTCTTATCTGACAGGCGAGTTTGTTGGGATCGGAGAATGGCTCGGCTGTTCGCCGACAGGCAGGTAACACCTGTGTGATAGTAATGTGCATCATCAGATCGATCACATGTAACTGCTGGCTCAGTAATATCACAGATAACCGGTTGATTCTGCATTGAGTATCTGCAACCGGGTAAACTGTCATGCTCTCAGTTATTTTTCGGTCGCGAATCAAAGATGCAGGGAGATTCTCAAGACGGGACGGGAGTCCCTGAACCCATTGCCATCGTTGGTATCGGTAAGATAGCCACATCGACACATACTTCACTGTGGCAAAATTAGGGTCTCTAGCTAACGTTTCCGTGTAGGCTGCAGATGGCCAGGTGGTGTCAAAGATCTATCTCAACTATGGGATTTACTTGCAGAGGGCAGAGACGGATGGTCCAAGTTCAAGCCCGATCACATCAATCTGGATGGCTTTTACCACCCCAACGGCCAACGCCCCGGAAGTATGTTTACTGAAGGGGCGCATCTACTGCAAGAGGATCCAAGGCTGTTTGATCATGCTTTCTTTGGTATAACGGCAGCAGAGGCTATGTCCATGGATCCGAGTCAACGGAAGCTGCTCGAAGTCACCTATGAAGCATTCGAGAATGCTGGTGAGCCATGGCACAAGTTCTCGGGGTCTAGAACTGGGGTTTTCATTGGAAACTTCAACAATGAGCATCAAGTTATGCAGTTTCGTGACTTGGACCATCCGTTGCCATACGTAGTAACGGGTGGCGGAGCGACGATCTTGAGCAATAGAATCAGTCACGTTTTCAATCTTCGAGGACCGAGGTGAGCTTGTCCTCAATCTAGACTCCGTTTGGCCATATGGCGGTGTATACCTCATGATTGTGTTACTGACCTTTGTAAATGAATGCAGCATGGTGGTTGATACAGCATGTTCTGCTTCTATGTATGCTCTGCATCTTGCCGTTCTATCATTGCGCAATGGAGATTGCGATGCAGCTATCGTTGGAGGCGGGAACCTCATTCTTAGCCCTGATGCGCAGCTGTTCACAACAAAGTTGAACGCAATCTCGCCGACTTCGAGAAGCCATACATTTGATGCCAGCGCTGACGGTTATGCACGAGCAGAAGGGTTCGGCGCCATCTACATCAAGAGATTGTCAGACGCCCTTGCACAAGGCGATCCGATACGCGCAGTTATCCGCGCTACCTCGTTTAACCATAATGGGAAGACTGCTGGAATATCGCATCCGAGTCCAGAAGGACAGGAAGCAGTGATCAGACAGGCCTACAGGACTGCGGGTCTGGACTTTTCGGATACTGGGTACTTTGAATGCCATGGCACCGGTACGCCAGTGGGAGATCCAATCGAAGTCACCGCCATCGGAAGGGTTTTCGCTTCCGTGAATCAGGAAGAGCCGCTGTTGATTGGATCGGTGAGTCTTTCACTCTTCATGTCGCGCTCGACGCTGCTAAGCCATTTCCCCAGATCAAACCGAATCTTGGGCACAGCGAGCCAGCGAGCGCGTTGGCCCAGATCATGAAAGTAGTATTGGCAATGGAACATGAAGAGATCCCTGCTACAATCGGTGTCCAGACCCTGAACCCTGCCATCGATTTTGAAAAGTCTGGAGTCAGAGTCGTGACGAACATGACACCATGGCCGAGCAATCGACCTCGCCGAGTAAGCATCAACAGGTCTGTCACATCTCGGTCCATTCGGCTTCCCTGCTGTCAAATATTGTTGACAGTCCTAGCTGACTATTCTGTTTCACTAGCTTTGGTTATGGCGGCGCAAATGCACATTGCATCCTCGATCATCCCAGTTTACTTGCGCCAAGACACCATATGAATGGCCTTGCCGTGTCTGTTATACAGAGACAACCACAGCTGGTTGGCCTCGTAGATGATAACCTGGAGCCTGTTAATAACCGCATTCAACCTTATCATGGGTGCCAGCAGCCAGAGTTTGTACAAACTCATCAGGCCAGTGTTCGGCGCCTTGTGTTGATAGGTTTATCTGCACATGATAGAGCCGCACTCAAAAGGTCTTTGGATATGGTAAAACAGTCCATCAACAAGTATCAACTGTCCGATTTTCTCTACACCTTAGTCGCCCGAAGGTCGGTGTTTGCGCACAGGTCATTCGCCGTAATAAACCCCAAGCTCATATCTAGCAGTCTAGATTACGAGCCTTTGAATGCTGCTAAGTCACCTAGCATTGTCGTGCAACCCATAGGTTTTGTATTCACCGGACAGGGGGCTCAATGGGCTGGCATGGGTTCCAAACTCATACACGAGTATGAGGTCTTCAAGCAGACTATTCGCTTTCTGGACTTTGTTCTCTCCCAATTGCGTGACGGGCCATCCTGGAAGATCGAGGAAGTGCTATGTGAGACAGGCGATACAAGTCGAATAGACGAGCCTGCCTTTTCACAGACAGCATGCACTGCCCTTCAGATCGCACTCACCAACCTTCTCAGACAATGGGGTATCCTGCCAGCTGTTACCGTTGGCCATTCTTCAGGTATGTTGGCCCGAAAGCACAGCCCCTGTATTTTTCGCGCTAAAGTAGAAACAGGGGAAATCGCAGCGGCTTACGCAGCAGGCCGTCTACGAGCTAGTGAAGCCATCGTCATTGCATACTATCGCGGCCAAGTCGTATCGTGCAATCACCAAGACGGACTTATGCTCGCTGTTGGGCTTGGGTCTGAGGAGTTAAGACCCTACTTGGATGGATTTGAAGGCAAAGTTGACATTGCTGCTTTCAATTCGCCGGAAAGCACAACAATCTCAGGCGACAGCGAAGCTATACACGCGCTAGTCGCCAAGCTCACGACTCACAATGTTTTCAATCGGTTATTGAAGACTGGAAAGAATGCATACCACTCGCATCATATGTTGAGCCTGGGAAAGAGATACGAACAGCTGATGACGCAAGGACTTCATGATATTGCGCCGATCAAGTGTGACCCTTTCCAATCACATGCGACCTGGGTATCATCAGTAACATCTGCTAGCGAAGCTATTGCAACGCTTCCGAAGTATTGGCGACAAAACTTGGAGCGTCCTGTGCGATTTTCCCATGCGATGGAGATGGTAGCCTCCAGCAAGCCGGTAAAGCTGATGATCGAGGTTGGTCCGCATCCAGCTTTAGCACTGCCATTGCAACAGATAGGCACCAGGGTGGTACCAACACTTGCTACCCTTCGAAGGGGAGACGATGACTTGAGTAGCATGCTGAACTTGGCCGGCCAGTTGTTTGTACTCAATGTCCCCATCAATCTTGTCGCAATTAACGCAACTGATGAAATGATTAATGGGAAACTCCGACTATGCCATGGGTATCCGTGCATTGACATGCCCAGGTACAGCTTTTCTTACCCTGAAAAGCCCCTGTACTTTGAAAATCGATTCAATCGTGAGTTGAGACAGCGTCGGTATTTACGCCACGATCTTCTTGGTTCAAGGCAGCCCGGCGGGTCCAAATTCCATCCATCTTGGCGAAATGTTCTTCGAGCAAAAGACTTGCCATGGCTCAATGACCATAAGCTAGGTCCGCATCCTGTTTTGCCTGCAGCAGCATACATCGCGATGGCTGTCGAGGCTGTGCGACAAGTATATGGCGAAGAGACAAGCACGAATTCGCTCAAGTCGCCTCCTATACGATCCTATAGGCTTCGCAATGTTTCCATCACTTCGGCACTGAAGCTGGAAGATAATGAGCATGGCGTGGAAACCATATTTGATATGGAAAAGATAACATCGACTGCGTCTCATTCCACTTCAGTGTGGTATAAGTTTAGTATTGGATCTATGCCAGCTGTGGGGAGCGAAACGTGGACTGAGAACTGCTCGGGCACTATCAGTATCGACACTGGGAACACTGCAATCACTTCCAGGGAATCGTTGCAAATTGACTCGCGCGCAAGATCACTCGATCTAGAGCGTTGGTACAATAGGCTGCAGGAGATCGGACTCGGTTTCGGTCCAACTTTCAAATGTCTTTCCAGACTCCAAGCTTACAGCCGTGCTTGCAGTGCTTCTGCAGATGTGTTATTGAACTCTACAGCTGGAAGTATAACAGGCGGGGAATCCGAGTATGCCCTTCATCCAGCAGCCTTGGATGCTTGCCTACAGCTTGCTATCATCGCGGTGCACTCGGGTCGGGTAGAGAATGCCAAGAAAGCATTTGTTCCGATCCTCATGAATGAAGTAGCTTTGTGGACCTCTGATAGCACAGAGTCCAAGGGACGCGCTATAGCCACTGGAAGGTTCGTGGGACAACGAAGCGCCTACGCGCAAGCCCAGTTGTGTACGATGTCGGGGCATCCGTTATTGGATATCGGCGAGCTCAAATGCATTATGTTCGATGCAAGCGCAACATCTGAGAGTGGTGTCCACACTATCCGTGAGCCGTTTTGGAACGTCAGGTCAATGGTCGACATCACAACTCTTATTCACAACCGCCACGCGAAGGATACGCGCCTTTTGATGCCTCTTCATGAGCCAAACATTAAGGCCATCGATCTTCTTTGTAGCAATATTTTGATAGTCAATGACCACTTGTTGACTGCACGGAACGCCAACCAAACAGTCACCGATCCAAGTTCATCTGTACCAGGGGTGGACCTCGAGGGTGATATCTCCGAGTTTCGAAATGGGATTAAGAGACTCATATCAGAGCTGAAAGATATTTTCGAGGTACATATCATCGAGGCAGTGCACAACTCCATGTTTGGTCTTCCAGGCTGGGAAATTGAGCGAATTGACACCATCAAGGACATCAAGGACGAAGACAAGGACGAGGGCATCAAGGATGTGGACAAGGACGAGGAATTCGTGGACCTCGACATGCTCTACCAACACGGAATATTTGTTTCTGGTTCCCACGCTCAACTGCGATTTCTGTTAGATCTCCAAGCACACAAGAACCCGCGAATGCGCATCCTTGAGCTTCGAGGCCATGAGGGCGGCATAACGACACATGCCCTGCAGGCGCTTCGCCCAAACACATACTTCAAACGATTCGAGCAATATGTCTTCACAGATTCTTATGAACAGTACGTCAAGAAGGCACAAACAACATTCGAGAACTATACCGGGATGTCGTTCGAAGTTCTTGATATTGAACAAGACCCCGGACCTCAAGGATTCTCACCTCAGTCATTCGACTTGATCATTGCCGGCTGGGCTCTGGGGTACACTACTCATCCGATAAATGGATTGCGAAATATTCGTGCATTACTACGTTCAGGTGGAGCCTTGCTTATGACTGACGTGACACGCCATCACAGTAGCCTAGACTTCTTGTCGCAATACCTGGACTACGCGCCGTACCGAACACGATGCATATGGGATAGAGAACAGTGGATTCAATGCCTTGAGGAAGCGGGCTTTCCTGAGGCACAGGTAGTTGTTGATGATGTAAGTTGAGATGGCTCAAGTCCTTTGCAGTTACATACTAATCAGATCTTAGTATAACGGCGAAAATGCAGTTTCGACAACTATCTTGACCCGCGTCCCAGGCCCATACAGGCAAGATGGTGCGTCGACCAGTCAAGCGCAACATACCATATACTTGGTTTATAAGGAGTATCACCATCACTTGATAGGATATATCGTCGAAGCTACAAGGAACTACGGTTTGAGATGTATACCCATCGGCCTCTTGATGTATGACCACATCCCTGAAGGATGTTGTGTCATCTCGCTTATCGATATTAACGAAAGCACACTCCTCCATTGCGGTTCAAAACATTTCGAGGCTATACAAGCTTTGATTGCCAGATCATCTGTGCTATTGTGGATAGCTAAGCGCAGCATTGAGACCAACTTGAGCGATTCTGCTGTCATGAAGGGCCTCTTGCGTTCCGTGGCCACTGAGAACATCCATCTCAACATCGCACACATCGAGATCTGCAGCACAGAGTTTCCTCCTTATACCACGACAGCTCACCTCATTGCATATAAAATTTGTGAGTTATTGTTCGCTGAGTCCGGGGCAACTATTGATCGGGAATGCCTCATCAAAGACGGAGTCTTTTACATCGACAGGCTAGTCCCAGACGTCTCCCTAGACGAAACATTTCGCCTGCGTCATCGACTCACAGAAGACTTATCGGAATCCTTGATTGACTACCAGAAAGCGTTGAAACCTGTGTATAGGAATCCCGGACTACTATCTTCTCTATACTTCGATTCCGACAAAACACCACTGGAGCCGCTGGAGAAGGATTGGATTCAGATAAAGACTGAGGCAATCGGTCTCAATATGAAGGTAAGAAACCCCGCCGTTTTAGAAACACTTCTAACATCTTATCAACAGGACATAGCAGTTGCCACAGCGAAGTTCGATTCCGACCATCAGAGCCACGAAGCTTCTGGTATAGTAAGCGAGGTTGGTGCGAATGTCACATCATTCAAGAAGGGAGATCGAGTTTTCGGTCTTGTACTTGGCAACATGGGAACCTACCTCCGATGTCCTGCGCAATTTGTTTCCAAGATACCACCTGGAGAATCCTTCGTGTCTGCTGCCTCCATGCCGGTCTCCTACCTTGCTGTGATGTACGCTCTACTACGACTAGCCCGGCCAGAAAAAGGGGAGTCCATCCTTGTCGAGTCCGCTGCAGGGAGTGCTGGTATTGCAGCTATCCAACTCGCGAAATACCTCGGCTTGACGATATATGTCACTGTCGGAAGTGACGCGAAGAAGGATTTTCTTATCAATGAGTTCGCCCTCGAGCCTTCTCATATCTTCCGTTCTCGTCGGCAAAGCCTCCCAGAAGAAGTCATGCGTGTAACAGGTGGAAGGGGTGTTGATATCATCCTGAGTACCACTCAGGGAGATATGATGCACGAGACATGGAGGTGCATCGCGCCCCTTGGGAGATTCATTGACCTCGGCAGAACTGGAGTACTCGGTGCCGAAAAGCTGAGCCTCGAAATCTTCAAAAGGAATGCCACATTCGCCTCATTTGACATAGTCGGCGTTGCTCAGGAAAAGCCAAAGATCATTGAGCAGTGCGTACTATTTTCGATTATTCAATCAATCCTATCTATCAGTCTAGCTAACCAGTCGCAGATTGATGAAAGAGCTGACGGACTTCTGGGTACGAGGCGTCATCAGTCCTGTCGCCCCTGCAGCCTGCTTTGAGCTATCTCAGCTGAACACAGCAATGTCCCTTTTCACGAAAGGGCAACACATCGGGAAAGTAGTTATTGAGTTCAATAAGTCGACGATACCAGCCCAGGTAAGCTCTCAGTTCGGACCAACTTGCCACATAAGCTGACCTACTCGTTACTCAGATCTCGACAACAGCAAGTCATGTCAAGTTCGACCCAAAAGCTTCATATCTCATGATTGGATGCATGGGTGGCCTCGGTCGCGCCCTCTCTACATGGATGGTTCAGCGAGGTGCTCGTCACCTCATCTTCTTGACTCGGTCGACGACTAAGACGCCGGAAATGGAGTCGTTTTTGGACCATCTCCATGAGATGGGAGCAAGTTTCATGGGATTTTCGTGCGACATCACAGACTATGATAGCTTGGCATCTATCGTGGAAGAGATTGATGATCTGGGGCCAGTGAAGGGAGTGGTTCACGCTGCTATGACGGAGGGCGTAAGTGCCGAGCTATTCTCATTGAGTACCAGGTCAAAGCTAATCAGCAATAGGACAAACTCTTCAACCAGACGACATACGATCAGATACAGGCGGTGCTTGCACCCAAGGTCACTGGTACTCTCAATCTCCGCCGTGTCACGAAAGACCTATCACTTGACTTCTTCCTCATGCTCTCTTCGCTTGTGGGTGTCATCGGGACAGCAACTCAATCGGCTTACTGCGCAGCCAATGCTTTCCAGAACGACTTCGCACGACAGTGTCGTAGACAAGGATTCCCCGCTACATCGCTCGATCTAGGCTTGATCACTGAGATCGGACGCGTCAGAGACTCCAAGAATGTTCAAAAATCTCTTCAGCGCGTTGCTACTTATGGCCAAACGGAGGCCGAGTTTCTGCAGCTTGTCGAGGGCGCGTTGTGCCAAGCCCAGGATGTGCAGTCTGACGACCGCGATACTCAAGAACGAGGCCATATCATCACTGGGCTGGAACCTGCTCGGCTCTTAGCGCACACGAAGAACTCGTCGCTTACCAATTTCACTTGGCATAAAGACGCGAGATTCCAGTCAGTTGTGCAAGCTGTGTCGGACATGGCGAATGCCGGCTCCTCCTCAAAGGCTGCCCCCACAGAGGGAACTCGCTCCTTGATTCAGAGGCTGGCAAATATCACACCACCGAAAGGGAAGATCACATTTGTCCAAGAGGTCACTGCTGCTCATTTCTCGGAGCTGCTAGGCATATCTGCAGACCAAGTCGATGTTGACAAGCCTCTGTCGCACTACGGTCTAGACAGTCTAGTGGCGGCAGAACTGCGCAGCTGGGTCGTGACCAGCTTTGGGGTCGAGGTAACAGCACTGCATCTGTTGAGCGAGACGGCTACAGTGGGTAATTTGGCGACCCTTGTTGTTGAAGAGCTAGCGAAGAGAAAGACTGTAAAGGGTTGAGACGTATGTATGATCGATTTAGACGATCTCAAGTCATACAGACTGAGGGAGAAACAGACGAAGGCAGTTTGCAGGGACCATGGTAATCAACTATCATAGCATATCAGATACATGAGCAGCGCGACACGAAATCGTTCAATTGAAGTCCTTTCTAAATCAACATCGATGTAAGCCTACAGGTAAGCTAGATAGGGGCTGTCATCCCTGCAAAAGTGCAACCTAAGCCCCAATTTACCCAATGCGTTAGTAAGTGCAGTTGACAGTTCGTCTTCTACAAACACCATACACACCTCAGCATGTGCCAGTCTCCAGTCGCAGTCCAGTTATGCCATTATGGCGTAAAATACATAGTAGCTTATGTGAGATGTCCCCTAGCAACTTCTAATTGAGCTTTGAACATCGCAAATAATATCGACTATGCTTTGTCTGGAGATGGCATTGGCTGGGTACCTTGACGTAATGCGACAGCTAGGCATTGACAGGCCAGTCTCCGCAGCAAGCCTCGATGTGACATCTCAACAGCGCAACTATGAGCAATTCACTGGCATGACTGATGATTGGAGCGTCGCTTATATCAGCCTCCCATTGTGGCTTGGGATCATGCAGGCAATTCACAACAACATTACCCCTCACAGGCTATTGCTACGTCTGTTTGATTTCCTATAAATCCCCATCCTGATTCTTCACAGCTCGTTGTCATCAAGGATACACTTTATACTTCCCGAAGGATTACACACAGAGCGATACTTTTTGACGCAATGGCAACCTGGTGGTGGACATGTGCAAAAGTCCTGTGGTGGAATGACTCCAAGGTCTACGTCCGCTGCCCTATATGTGGGGAAATCCATGCGCATAGCTTCGACGGCAACTACAACCGCAATGGATTGTTTGTCCCTGGCTGTCAGCTTGGTAGGGAGAGGGATAACTATTTCCTGCGATTTCCCTTCAACTCCCAAACCGGACAAGCCGATTATAGGATTGACAAAGAAGAAGCGCTCTTCGTGGCTAGCGGAGCCGACCCTGCACGGTACCCTGAGAATCAGCTAGAAGAATTCGCACGACAATCTGACAAGCTGCGAGAATGGACTAAAGTGGTTGATCGGGCTCAGAAGTTATATGATAGGATGAAAGCGGTGGGTGGAATAAAGATTTGTGGGAAATACTTAGCAACGGATCCTGATGTCGATCGGCGCTACCAGATACTTCACTCCCCGCGCGAGCTCGAGGAAATATTCGAACAACATCTCCTCGACACCGTCTTCTCCCCTCTGAGTGAAGAGCTCGAAGATGCCAACAGCACTCCTCTACATATAGCGGCCTGCACGATGCATCCGAAAATGGTTGAGCTCCTTTTGATCCACAGAGCGGAACGAAGTTTCCTCGATGCCCATGTCCTCGATGCCCATGGCCGCACTCCCCTTGCGGAAGCTGCTCTGTGGGGTAGAGTAGAGAATGTCGAAATGCTGCTCGAAGTGGGAGACGTATCCCCACGTGCTCAATGCAAGCGAAATGGCCAGCTGGTAGAGGCAATTGATTTTGCAAGGCCCTCGGAGGCGAACAGTAGAGAACGCTACTATCGCTCTGGCGGAAGAGCACAATGGTATAACGAGAATACTTACGAGCGGGATCTTGACCGTCAAAGAATTGTCGCCATGCTCGATCACTATAAGAGCCTCGGAGAGCGGCAAGAGCAAATTCGGCCACCACTCGGCTTCTCATTCAACAAGGGCGACGACTATGAAAACCACGTAACGTTGACAGCTCACTTCAAGCGCTGGGACGAATACAAGACTGTCGCTGTTTTAGACCGCGTTGGAGGATTCCCGCCCGTTGCTGCAATGAGTGGATGGAAACATGACGAGGAAAAAAACCTAAACATTCAAATTTCCGGACGACATTGGACAGCTGAGGTGCTTGAGTTATGCAAGGAAATGAGGTATACGATATCACGAAATTTTGGGAGAGACGGTGGCGTTCCAGGGCAATATGACGCCTGTCATGCGGAAAAGCAGCTCATTGCGTTCTTCATCCACGAGCATGTATTGCTGGACTCTGAAATAAGTAAGTATAGGACATTGAGCAAACAATTCTCACCTGTAAATCCTACATAGATACCCTAACTCTTTGACGTCTATAGAAACAAAACACCCAGCAACGCGATCTCGTCAAAAACCGGAAACAGTCCCCGAAGGCGCCGTCGCGCAAGTCAAACATGTTCCATGCCGATGCCCCGATTGTAAGCACTCAGAACGGCTTGCTGCTCTCAACAAAATCATGCCCCCTAAAGAAACGCGGGTCACAAAAGCAACGATCTGGTCCTTCAAAACCATCTGCGAAGATTGCAAACAATTCGTCTCAGAGGTTAACAGTAACAGGCAACTTGGGCTGGATATTGAACTGTATCACCACTGCGTGAAAGACCCGTGCGACTCATGCCGCCCCCCGAAATCTGATCAGAAGAAGCCCCAAACTTCTTCAAGGACGCAGAAGCGGAGCGGCTTTGCAGATGATGAGGATATCGAGAAACCCCAAAGTTCTCCAGGGACGCAGGAGAGGAGCGGCTTTGCAGATGTAGAATAAGCAGTATTGTTTGAACACAGCCTACAAACCCCCATACCAACCCAGCCACATACCCAACCTCACCTCTCAACCAACCCACTCCCCCCTCCCAGCCCTCCCACAAAGCCCCCTAAGCACCTCCGCGCCTTTCCTAAAATCCTCAACGTCCAAATACACCATGGCACTCAGCCGCCACCAGAACTGGCCTCTGTACACGCAGCACTGGAAGTACATGCCGCTCTCCTCCACTCCCGTTCTCTTAAACCACAGCGTGACCTTTTTCGCATCACTAGGCTTAATAATCCCTAGACTCCCCGATTCACTTGAGCCCGAGTCTGAGTCAGAGATCTCCAGAGGCAAGCGCACGTTGGCGAAGTTGCAGTCTCGCATACATGAGTACGAGCCAGAGTCAGAAACGTCCATCACCTCGGTCCCAAAGATGGAGGCCACGATAGCGGCGCTGTCGCGCGCTAGGGCGCGGCAGTATGACGTGATGGCGGCTTCGCCGCCGCAGGTTTCGTTGCGGAAGGTTATGGCCGCTGGGGTGGGTTAGTTGACTTGTCGGTAGGTAGGTAGACAGGTACTTATATGGGAAGGTGTTGGGAGGTTCCATTTACGCACCATCAATGGTCAAGTAGTTTGTCGTGTCCATGGTAGCTATTGCACCGTAAAAGCATTAGCTCACAGTCCCATTTTCATACTAAAAGAATAAAAAAGGAAACTTCAAACCCACCCGTAAAATCAAACAACTCCACAAACGCATTCCCACCCCCTTCGTTCCCCAGCCGTCGAAACAAATAACTAGTCGGCAAGCTCGTGCGGATCAGAGCCTGGTGTCTGCGCGGCACATACAGCGCGGCCGCAGCCCTCGGGACGAAAAACCACTTATGCAGATTCGTGACGAGGAAATCCGGCTTCAGCGCTTCGATATCAATCTCGACGTGGCCGATCCCATGCGCCGCATCGACGAGGACCAGGGCGCCTTCGGCTTGTAACGCAGGTACGAGGCGCTCGAAGGGCACGCGGAATCCGGGCATGCTGACTACTGCGTCGATGATGGCGAGGCGGACTCGCTCTTTGGCATTTCCATTTTCTGCGTTGGAGTTAGAATTAACCCTCCTCGCAGCCCCAACCATAGCCTGCACAACCGCATCATCACCCATCGGAACATCCAACGCAACAACCTCGACCCTAACCCCAAAAGTCTCAACAGCCCACTGCAACCCTCCCCTCACCGAATCGTAGCAAAACTCATAAACCAAAATAACGTCGCCTTTTGCCCATTTCAGATTCTTGAGCACGGTGTCGATGCCCGTCGTGGCGTTGGGGACGAAGACGAGCTCATCTGTCCTGTCTTCTGTTTCGGAAGTGGAAGTCGGAATCCCCAGTATCTGCGCTACCCTCCCCCTTGCAGCGCGCAGGCGTTCCGCCCACTTGATCACGATGAAAGCGTCCGGCGCAGCCTCGCATTCCTCTTGGACCACGAGGTGCGCGGCGCGCACGCTGCGCGGGTAGGTTCCGTATGAGCCGTGGTTGAGAGGCGTGTAGGCGGGCGAGAAGAAGAAGTGCTCGCGGCGCATGAGGGGGCCGAAGGGGGTTGTGGGCTGTCCCTGTCCTTGTTGAGATTGTGCTGTGGTGGAGGCCATTGTAGTTGCAGTTAAGAGCGTATTCCTATTGCATAAAACCTGTAATTATTATGTGCAGAAATGAGATGGATCTCGTTGACGATCATCAATGAGATAATAAGTAACAAGCGGCGGTCGTGTAATACCCAGTTCAGATCAGTGGATGTTTATCTACCGATGCATGAAGATATATCCGTTCATCTTTGTATTGGGAGTTGGTCAGCAAACCAACCCCGATGCAAAACCCGCAATGACTCCAAACCAAGAGATGTGATGGATGACTGAGAGGTTGACTGATTTGTGGTGTCGACGCAGCTCCGGTCCCGGGACCCGGCCCGCTGGCGCATCTACGTCTCCGCAGCGGCTGGCGCCGGCCCTATGTGCCTGAGCCAAGGTACCCCTCATGCCTCCACTCTCGACGACTTCGAAGTCGACATGAGTGAGCTTGGCGTGAGTCCTACCAGCTCATGTCATACTTGGCTGTCCGACAAGTCACAGTGTCGAGAGTCCTACCTATCTGCACACTTCTTATGAGTCACTCAAAATTAGCCAGCTTGCCCATGGTTCTCGTTGTGCCGCGGACACAGGTATCGTGACCCGTGAGACGTGACGAAAAGAATTATGGTATTATTGAAAACTCGTGCTGACATTATAATTATCTGCCGCGATGTTTCCGTGAGGCAAGTGACCTTGTACAGAGGTGTGTGTACACTAACGTTATTCTATAGCTACTACCTTATTCAGCTCGCTGTGATAACAAGCCCCGAAACGCCATTCCAATGCAAAACTGCCTTTCACGAACACGACCAATGTCGCGTATATAGTCCACTATTACCAACACGGCAATTATGGTGTCGGTTCTACCGTTACGACAACCAGAGACCCCGCTGGTTGTTGGTAATTATGTTGTAAGCGTAATCCGTGACAATCCGATTTTGAAATGCCTGCGTGAGACGCACGCCGTTGCGGATATTGATGACTATCGCTTCTTGGTAAGTAGGTCGTTGTAGTGAGTATGAATTTGAATTATGTGACTGCGTGCCAGTCGGCGTTGGCAAGCTTTGCCGTCGTCACCAGTCGTAGGCCCACCCGTTCTTTTCCAAGAACTCTTCGCAGGCCTGTCTCAGTGCTAGATTAGGGCGCAAGTCTTTCGCGGACAGGGGCTGCCTTGTGACAGGATCGATCGGATTTATTGCTAAGTGTCTTAGGATTGAACTTCTTTCGTATGACTTGCCGGACGGTGTCTATCAAAGTCGGGTTAGTCCACCGTAAGTCCCAGTACGCCAGCGCCCCCCTCGATTGGATGCGGCCGAGAGGCGAAGGCTGCGGAGTCTTAATGACTTACCACGACAGGGTCAGTCATGACGTTGTAGCTGATTTCATCGATGAGCCAATCCGGGACCTCTCGTCTTTTCTCTGATGCCGGGCGAGACTCGTCGAAAGTGGCACGGACAAGGGTGATCTTCTGACGCGTCTCCCGCTCTAATTCCGACATTTTCACCAGGTCAGAACAGTTTTGGAGCTCCTCGTCGTGCTGGGATTCTAACAGCCAGACAAGCTCGTTCTCGAGTTCGGAACACTCTTGGGTTCGCATTCTCTCACGATGGCCCCAGCGTCTTTTCTTACACATCAAGACTAATTCGGCTATTTGACTTAGTGACTTGTCATGTGATGCGACGCCTGTTCTATATGCACGCTCGGCGGATTTGACGGCGCCGTCGTAATCGTGCATCTCGAGTCGGGCAGTGGCAAGGATATAGTGGGCTTTCGTATTCAAGGGGTTCAATTTCAAACAGGCCCTACAGTCCTCGGCGGCCGACTCGTACTGATTGAGCATAACTCTGACTCGGGCGCGGTTGGTGTAGGGGTCCGGATTCGTGATATCAGCGAGAATGCTATCAGGGCGAAGTTGTCGAGATTAGCGAAAAGCACCCAACAACCTGTTTAAGCCGGCGACAACTATCGTGTAGCTTATAGGCAGCTTTCAAATAGGATTTCCATAACATTTCTATAACTGGGGGTCCGGCCGAAGGCACGTAGGTGCGCCATGTACGGCTGATTGAGATTGAGATGGAGATGGAGATTTGAGATTGACACTCACGCTCTGCCATAAAAGGCTTCAGCAGCAGCCAAGTTGTTCTCGGCGAAGTACGTGTTCCCGGCGTTCTTATACTCCGTGGATAGCTGCCTGTCCGGCGCCGAGTGTTGATTGCTCATGGCGACAGTATGGGCGAGGTCTGTTGGCCTGGCCTGGTGTTTTGTAGTTGGTAGAGCGCTGCCTCGCGGTGCACGGCGATTAAAAGGCCTACAAATCAGGGACCTTGATGGGCCCTTAGGTGGTGAGATGCGGCCAGCACCTGCATGGTGACTGTTGATCGGAGGAAGTCGACCCCGGCGCACCTGGGCAGTCAGGTGTGTGGTGTGTGTCCTGTGTGGTGTGCATTTGTAACGGGTGAGCGAGCGAAACTTCGAGAAGTTCTCTGGATTGGATGCGCCTGCTTGTTGCTTTGGTGTTGGACAAGAGCTGACCTTAGCGCTACTTCCCCGCTGTGCCGCTGTAGGGACCGAGCCGCCGAGGACCTCCTGGAGGTACATACCTATGTAGGTAGGCCCCTACATGTAGGTCCTCTCACATGGAGTCCCTTAAGCTACCTGGACGATTCCTTCCCTGGTCGCAGCTTTGGCATTTCAAGCTCACCTGCACACTTTCATTCTTTCATCATGACCACGTGAGTAGGTGGACATGTGGCAACTCTCCCTACATACCTGAGTACCTTTCCGATCAGATCTCTGTCTGACCAGATTCGATCTTGCGCATCTGTAGATCCAGCCCTGGCATCCTAGGCTCGCCCGATTCAACTTCTCAAAACAAACCCTATTGGTCCCCGATTGTGCTTGATATCGAGACATTATCATCTGTGTTTCGACGATTGTAGGTTCCTGGCATAGGTTACACATCAATGATATGTATGAGAGGCCTGATGTCATGCATTGTATGGTGCATAAGACTAGAGATTGCGGAAAAGAAAAACGAGTTGACTACTTACTTTAACAACAGGTAACCAGCCAATAAATTAAAAAGCAGAACCTTGGAAGTAAGAAATAGTTCCAACAGGAGTATGATGGAACAACATAATCATCAGCGACCGAAACCATCATTATCAAGTAAATCGGTAGTAAAAGCAAAAAATCCAAACCCACCTGATATTAACACCCGTATCTACATACGCAGAAAAGTGCTATGACAAGATCAGATCAGATCAAGATAGATCCCTGCATGCGCAGGTGCATGGATGCATGCATTAGTGGAAAGAAGCCAGGAGGATAGGGTAAACAATGTTTCACCACCATGATCCCAACAATCCATCCACTAGCCCCGTTCTCTGGAATGGCATTGGAAACACCCCTCAACGGCCCCTAAATCATACTAGCAGCCTATCAGAGCCCGCCAGCCACACGTTGCTATTTGCGTCTGTTTCTGCCTCCCTATCCTAGGTACCTAGATAGCCCAAAAGTGCACTTCGAATGAAATACATAACCTCTGGATTGCGATTATTATGCGATTAGATAGAACTTACCTAGCTAGGTGTTTCATAGCATTTGATCAGTTATACCAATAGTTCTTACACGAATATAGTAGGTTTAACCAGTGTTTTTTTGGATGCTATATATGTATATACGGGGTACCATGACCGAAAATGCATGTACAGGGGAAAAATATCTACAAGATCTGATCTGAAGGTATTCAGATCACGATGAGAATGAAAAAGAAGCTCCTGGAGTGACCCTCGCACACATTATCCGCGATCATTACCCTGGGTGTTTTCGCCCTGTTTGTCCTGCAATGCCGTTGAATGCAAACGCAAAAATGCAATCTTCATCGTCCCTTCCGCGCTTCATCAGCCTCATCTCAGTCCCAATCTAGTGAAATCGTGACAAGATTGCATTCCATGCAATCAATGCGCTCTCATTTTCATATGTTCGCCTTATAGGAAGTAAGCGACACCAACGGCAACAAGCAGGCCGGCAAGACCAGCCTGGACCCGAGAGCCAGTGCTGCCGGCGGGCATGGAGGTGGCAGGGGGCGCATCGCCGCCGTTGGAGGTGGTGGTTGGGGGCTGGTCGCCGCCACCAGGAGCAGTGGTGCCGCTGGGAGGCTCGGAGCTGCCGCCGTTGCCGCCGCCATTGCCACCGCCAACCGAAGTACTGAGAGTGGACGACTCCGGGGGCGCAAGAGTGGTGCCTGGGTACGAGGAAGGCGCGCCGCCCTCGGGGGTGGAGGTGGTGGGCACAGGGTAGCTGGAAGGCACGTCGGTGGGAGTCTCAGTGGGAGTAGGAGTCTCCGAGGGCGTCTCAGTAGGAGTCTCGCTGGGGTAGCCAGAGGGGGTCTCGGTGGGAGTCTCTGTAGGTGTCTCGGTAGGAGTCTCGGTGGGTGTCTCCGTCTCCGTAGGGTAGCCTGTGGGAAGGTCAGTGGGATATCCTTCTGGGCTACTGCTACTCTCTTCCGAGGTTGTCGTGGGAGTAGGAGTAGAGGTCGGGTAATCCTGACTGGAGCTGGTTGTGGTGACCGGAGGGGTGTCATCGCCGCCACCGTTCTTGACGGCGGCACAGAACTCGTCAATGCCCGTCTGAACACCGCCTGTTTCGTTCGTCAGCTATCATGTCGTGCAATGTTTTTTTGTGGTGTGTCGAAGGCGCGAAGAAAGGCGCGTGACATCAGCGTTACATACCGTATTCAGTCTCGCTGCAGGCGTCGCGCAGGCAGACCTCGCCGTCACGTCGGACAGTGTAGATCATCTCGCATATGCAACTGTTGTCGCCGGCGTCGCAGGTTGTGTGCTGGGCGACCGAGTCGTCAATGCACTTGGGACCGCAAGAAGGCACGAAGTCGTTGATGCTGATGGCGGCAGCCATGGCGGCCATGGCCGGGAGAGCAAGAACGCGGAGAGGCGCCATTGTGATTGATGTGATTGATTAGAAGCGTTTGGTTGGCTTGGCTTTATGTTGGAGGTGGTGAGGGAGTATGATTACGAGGATTAGAGCTGGTATCCGCCTGCGAGGCATAAGAGCACAACAAGGCTGCGAGGACGGGGAGGCAATGCTTATATACCTAGGTAGGTGATGTGCTAGTGTGATCGTGTACTAGTCGTCGATCCAAATTTCGATCTCGAAACAAGTCAGGGTTGTCTAAGGAACCAGGGACCAGGAGCACGCACCGTTTCTAGCAGGTGGTGGAATGGGGAGGATGGGCCGTTTCTATATTGTCGGCCCAGCTCTGGGGTGCCAGCGGGCCAGGATGACAGGATGACGGGGATCGGCAGTGGCCTGTGATGAACAAGGCTTGAGTTGTGCTGCCCCGGAGACGCTACCGAGTACCTTGGGCCCGCTAGGTACCACGATCTGCCCGTCCCGACGACGGACGCACAGCCAACCACCCCCAACCCCAACCCCGTAATGCAAGTGCCCTTTGCGAAGAGCACTACCTAATAGTAGGTACCTACATCTCGAGTCCTAGAATAACATATGTACAGATGGCTATTTAATTATCACCTTATTATAGAGAGATCAAAACAAGTTTTAGTTAATGATGGTTATTACGAAATTGAGTAAAAGGCTCAGAAGCTTAATTGTACGTATGCTGGATACCTCCGCCGTTCCTGTGTTATGGCGGTAACAGGTACGTATCCCGAGGCAGAAAACACCCGCATCCAACGGCAGCGCACAGAGAGAGGGCACGAGAGACAAAGCGGATGAAGAGGCCGAGGTTACAGCGCACAGGTTCCCTACGAGGCAGGCAGTTGGCTGCGCATTGCCGTGGCTTGCTCCCTGTCGTGCCTGTGCCTCGCAGTCCCCGTGTGTTATACCTCCCAGAGCGTGTTAGTGAGCTTCTGGGGCGTCGGCCAATCAGATCGCCCAAAGCGCTGCTCGAGGGAGTGTGCGACTGCCCGATCAGGAAGGAGGGGCATCTGAAACGGACGAGTGCCCAGTTTAGCCCGACGCGCTAGGCCGGGGTGCCGAGTCGGCCGCTAGGGTTCCCAACTAGGGCCAACGCTGCTTGTTCCGGATATATCTACAGCTACACTCGCATCTGGTAGGTCGATCTCTGGTCCCGTTGTCTCGCTAAAACCAAGAAACGAGGTAACGTGCCATTGTGCTGTTGGTCCTGCCTCTGCCTCCGCCTCCTTCACCACCTCCCGTCTCCCTCCCTCAACCTCTTTTTTTCTTCGCCTCCCTCGATCCCCAGACTATGCTATGCGGCTTGGCACTGCGCGATGCTCCCTCGTGTCGGCATTGCATCGCCTCTGTGCATAGATCCACAGAACACGTTTCCCTTTGCAGTAGGCTGGCCAACGCCCGCGATTGGGCATTGTCTCTTCCGTTGTTCTGCCTGTTGGCCTATTTCAGGGTCTCGCAGTTCGTGTTGGGTGCGCATCATATGTCCACGTGAACTAGATCGGCCCAAGGTTGGGGCCGGGCCCGTATTGCATGACGATGATGCCATTCAGTCCCATGCTCTGTCGACTACGTGGATGATGTGTGTGTTGTACTCACACCACATAGCCGAATATATTTACATCTAATGCTGTAGCTGTTGAGATGCCGGGGTGCTTTGCTGCTGTGTGACGTCCGAGTTGTATTTTGGTATGGCCGATGCTAAAGGATTGTAGACTTCAAATTGCCAGTTGGGATGGGATCCTTTGAGACCTACTCAATTTCAAATCCTACCAGCAGGCACAGGAAGGCCGTGCCTCTGCGTATATAGTATCATGTTATGAGTTTAGCCTTCCGCCTCATTGGGAACATTAGCTCAAAGACGGGAGCTGTCGGTGGATCTACATGCATAACACAGCTATCCTTGTTTCACCTTGGACCTAAGGCCTCAATTACCGAATCGAGCACCACGGCAGGGTGTTAGACGGACGATGCCACTTACCTGTTGATAAAAATAAATCACGTCCATGTGGACAATTGCCAAAGTGCGTCCTCAAACAACAATTCAATATTGGTCTGAGTTTAAGACTCCGGATTAAAAGTACGCTGTCTTAAGTTGGACTCTAATGGGATGCAACGGATATTGAAGATCGGTACGAAGGTACCTGTTCTTGATCTATGCTGACGTAAAGTAGCTTAGCACAAAAGCGGCATGGCGTCCCTCCTTCACCTTATCGATATCGCCAGTTCGAGGGGTGGGGGGTGTCTCCAAGACGAAAAGACGAACAGTGATCTCATCTCCAGGTTCGCGCTAGAGAGCTCGCCAGCTTCACCAAACCAAACAAACAAACGTCACTTTTCACGCAACCACCATCGAGCAGAAGGAAGGCAGCACCGCACCATGACGGAGTACCGGTAGCTCTGCAGAGACTTGCTACAATGAGATCCCTAGCACAATGCGGGTGAGACAAGCATGCTTCAACACGCGCCATACGAACACCTGGCCATGTATTGACTGACTGGTACGGCCTCACATACAGGTCCCCTGCCCTCGCCTTGCACCGGATTCTGGCTAGGACCGCACATGCGACCGGTGGACGAGGTCCAGCTCTCGTCAGCCCCCTCGGCCCTGCCCCAAGCTGCAGCGTCGACAGACCTTGGATATCACATCCAAATGGCGACGCGGCCGTAACGCTTCCCACGGCTCACCGGCGCCATTTCTCCGCCACCGCGCCACAAGGGAAAAAATTCATTTGGAATCCAAAAAAAGAAAGGAAGGAGAAACCACCAATTCGTCGCCCCTACACGTGGATGTTGCCGCCATTAAACACCGAGGATGGCGACCTGGTGCACGACCGACTCAAGCACCACATCCTCGACCGCAGCCGTCGTGTCGCCCAAGACTTTCCCGTCGCGCCGGAGACGCCCGAGTCAGAAGCCGGAGCCGAAGCCGATACTCCAAATGCGCTCGATCCAAACCGCGATGAGTTCCGAAAACCGCCCTCCCTCGACGACCCCGGCTACAGCCACAACGGCAAGCTCTGGGACGCCGTCGTCATCGACTGCCAGACCGTCACGATGGAAGGCGGCGAGCCAGGCCTCTTGAAGATCGGCGCCATAGACCTCTTCACCGGCGAAGTCGTGCTGAACAATCTTGTGCAGCCGAGCGCGCCCGTCACCGACTGGCGCAAGGCCGTCACGGGCTTCAACAAAGCCATGTTTAACAATGCCGTCAAGCAAGGCAAGGTGCTCAAAGGGTGGAGGGAGGTGCGCGAGAAGCTGTTCGAGGTCACAACCGTCAATACCATCTACGTCGGGCACAATCTGGGCCCCAACCTCGCCCTCCTGCGCATATGGCCCGATCGCATCATCGACTCAATGCTAGTCCTGGCCCGCGCCGTCTTCGGCGACGAAAAGGAGAAGTGGCCGCACTGGACGGACCTGCAGTTGGAGTGCCTGGCGGTCATGGACCTCAAGGTGCATAGGACGCGCGGCCCGCGCGTCCCCATCGAGGACGCCTTCGCAATGCGGGAACTCGTGCTCCACTGCGTGCGGAATCCCGAGATGCTGCAGGAGTGGGCGGCCACGAGGCTCGAGGCCCACAGAGTGGACGAGGAGACCAAGGATGAGACACTGGCAGCCCAGGCACAGAAGAAAATTTTGAGGGCGCAGAACCGGAAACGTGCGAAGCAGGCGGCGAAGGAGGCGTGGGACAGCCTGAGTCCCGAGGAACAGGCGAGCATAAACGAGAGCAAGATGAAACCAATCGTGCCTGTTAGAAAGCTCAACCGCGTGAAATATATAGAGAAAAAGAAAATATTGAGCAGGACTCACCGGAAGGGTCAGACGTCGATGATGCTGGTACGAAATGGGAAGTTTTTGAGAAAAGAGCCTTCGGCACCGAAAAAGCATCATTGGCGGCCTTAGAAAGAGCAGTGTCGGCGGAGGAGGAAATGTCTACGGGGGGGATGAAAGGGCGTAGGTCTGAACAGGTCACCGACCTGTTTGCTCCTCCTACACAATCCGGCCCCCCCTCACGGCGCTGTTCCGACGCACGAGGTGGGATTGAGCATGGTGCTGGTTCCCCCTGCGGTCGGTGTGTAAATCAATAAATGTAATAAGATATTAAAAGATCAAGATTCTTGGGAGGATAGACAAAAAAAAACGAAGCGAAAGACTTTGCGTCTGAAGTCGTTGCTACGTACGACCCCTCAAGGAATTTGTTTACGGAATTCAATCACGATTCATGGCTGTCAAAGGGAATAAGAGGCGTGGGCGCAATAATTGCTTCCTGGGGTATGAGGTATGTTGGCCGCGAACCACCTGGGCTTGGGCTGACTTGCTTTTCAGCTGAGAAGCTCAGCTGAAGAAGGCATGCGGGGTACAGTGATAAGGTCATCCATCTACCAGAATGCATATCGCAACGCCAGTCTGTGACATAGGAAGTGAAGCTCTTGATTATCTGATAATTTCCATTAATCTTTAAAGGTCTTGCGACATTCCTCAAGTCGAGTGTCAAATTTTTGGAGTCAAAATCATGGACGTGAGTGGCAGTTCAGACAACCGCTTCTATGAATATGAGAAACTCGAAGAAGATGGCATGATCCGACTCCTTGAACTGATCCACGATAACCCGCCGACGGCGCGGATCAGCCGCGTGAAACTTCGAGATGCTCCTCGGTATGCCGCGTTATCATACACCTGGGGCGAAAATATCTTCGATCACGACCTTCGACTCGGTGACAAGATCATCAAGATCACAGAAAATCTGTCAGATGCACTGACCGAGCTGGCCCCGTTCGTCATACAGAACAAGCTCCAGTTGTGGGTTGATGCTGTTTGTATCAACCAGAAAGATCTGGATGAGAGGGGTAGTCAAGTGGGTTTCATGGACAGGATATACAAGTCCTCTGAACAGGTAGTTGTTTGGTTGGGGAAGTCATACGGGGGAAGTGATCTCGCAATGTCCACTATTTCCAGATGGTGTGCCAAGATCACAGATATGCGTCAGGGAGACACTCAATGGGAATCCAGGAATCGGGCTATCGATCAGGTTACATCTGGTGACACTGATTTCTGGGGACCCATGGACTCGACGCCGGTGAAAGCATGGCGTGCGATCTTATCCTTATGGGAGCGCCCGTGGTGGAGGAGGGCCTGGATCGTCCAAGAAGCGACTGCGCTGCCGCTCACTGGCACGATTCTGTGCTGCGGAAGCCAGAAGATAAACCTCGAACACATGCGTTTCGTCCTCGATATCCGCTACGAGCTGGTCATGAAGAACAACGACAATAACAGTTTTCTCATCTCTACCTTTGAACAGGGCTTTGCGGACGTGTTGGACCAGCTTAATTATGGGATCGAAGATGGCCGGCGGTCGCTGCTTTCGCTGTTGAAGCGCATCAGGGCCTATGACTGTCACGATCAGCGTGACAAGGTGTTTGCCATCGTCAGCATGGCCTCGGATGTCCCGCGCGGAGCGGTGAAGCCCGATTACACCAAGTCGCTGGTCGATGTCTACATCGACATTGTGCGGTACATGATGGATAATGCCAAGGATGGAAACGCGCTTCAGTTTCTGGGCCATGTTATCCGACCTACGGCAGAGTGGGCGAGACTTGACCAGAAAGATGATACTGGATTACCCAGCTGGGTGCCAGATTGGCGAGGCCCAAAGGTCGATATCATCGAGCTCCGACACAGCCTGTCACAGGACGAGGCAATAGACATCCCAACTTACAATGCGAGCCTAGGCACAAAACCCGTTGTAAAAATCAACGGCTGCGAGCTCCATGTCAACGCCGTCTTCGTCGACACTATCGCGACAACCCAGCCCATCGCCAGCAACCTCCAGCCATCCGACACCAGCATCCAACAATCATGGCTTCCGACCGATAGCCACGACAACTACATCGCAGGAGGCACGATCAGAGAAGCCTACAACCATACCATACTCGCCGACATAGGACGCCAGGAATCAATGACGCCGGGGAATCGGCCTTATCGCAGGGGCTATGCGATGGATTGGTCGCTGCTCGACAAGCCCTTGTCGCTAGTCAACGCCAAAGACGCTGAGCTCCGCACCTTCCTGCTCGACGATCTTGTCTGCACCACTGTCGGGCGCAGATTGTTTCGTACGGCGAAGGGGTACGTGGGGCTAGGCCCTGCTGCTGCTAAGGCTGGGGATAGTGTCTGTGTGCTGATGGGCGGCCGGCTGCTCTATTGCTTGAGAGCGCTTACGGGGGGAAGGCATGAATTTGTGGGTGAGTGTTATGTGCATGGGTTGATGGATGGTGAAGTTCTCGCGGGGTTTGGGGAATGTGTTGATACTGGACTGGAAGTGCCTGTGTCGAGTTTTGTGCTCGTTTGATGTTGAGTTTGTCTAGCAAACTAGTATGGAAGAGGTTGGGAGGGTGAAGAAACCTGGTTGCACGAGTACAGGCCTAAGTCAGAGAGATCGTCTGTTTGTGCGATGCGCCATGGTCCTATGGCTCTATCGTCAATTCAGAGACCTACACCGACAAGAAAATGAGACACATGCACCGCATGATCGCCATCGACTACAGCGAAATCGACAATATCTCTGTTTGTTTTGGGATTCCCAGTCGACAACGAAGAGGACGAGCGAGTCATTCTACTCCAGTTGTCCTATGCCCACCTTAGTCTACGTTCAATGTCGGAGTCACGACTTACGCCCTACAGCGGTGGTCTCGATAGATCGATGACTAAGAGGCGAGGACGAGGAGTTTCTACCAATACTGCGCAGTAGCGCATGCGCGCAGATCTGTTTGAAGGTGGACTAGTATTGCCCGCAGTAGCTCATTGGATAAAGCCATTTAAAAGATCAGTATAATAGTACCAGCCAGCATTCATAACACGTTTGCCATACCAGAAGGTTTACTTAACGATATAGAAGTACAATCTCGGATCATGAATCGTCACCTCCCAACTCTCTCCCGGCTCGCCTTCCCCACCAAACCCCACGACCTCAACGAACGAGCTTTCTGCGCTATAGCTCAAAGTAATGGTATTCGCCGCAGAGTCAACGCGCAAACCCGCACCTAAGCCTGTGCCGTCGCCAATCCAATGCAGCGCATCATCGGGTCCCGCAGCTTTGATCGAATCGAAGAGCGACGTGCCCCCTTTCCTCCACCGTAGCTGTCGGAATGTGGGCTGGAGCTGGAAAAACGTCTGTGTGCCGACTGTCGGAGGGGAAGAAGGGGCGGGCACGTAAGCCCCGTTCACGATCCTGGGCGTGACATTCGGCCCTGTGGAGAATACGACGACGTACGAAGACTCGGGGTTCGTGAGGGCTTGGGCCAGTCGGCGACTTATGCTGCCGGACTGAGATTGGGACCCAGCCTCTTGTAGGACTAGCCTGGTGCCGCGGTCTCTATCACTTTTTCTGGTGATGTCTGGGTCGATCTCAGGGGCAAAGAGTGAGAGGGCCGCGCTCATTCCCGCATCCTCTGTCGCTTCCACTGTTGTAGTAGATTGAGTCTGAGGAGGCTGGAACAGGACTTGCCAGAGCTGTTGGAACCGCAGCATGAGGTTGGGCAGCTGCTTCTCTACTTGAGACATTTTCTTCACCGTGATTTTCCGTCCCTCATCGCTTCCGGCCAGATAATCGCCCAAGGCCTTCACCATGCCGGCATCTCCAGTGTCGGCGAAGCATCCAGTAGAGAGGGCGCCCAGCCCCCACATCTTATCCCCTAGGCGCAAGCGTAGCAGGAGATCGAGGAGTAGAGACAGCTGCTCGCGCTCGACTGACGACGAGCGGCAGACAGCATGCTGCATCCCGTCCTCTCCGCATAACCTCTGCGCTGCGGCCTTGAGTGTCTGTGTCGAGGGAGAGTGATGGATCCTCTGCGGCCCGAGCATGGCGAGGACATCCATGCAGTCCTCCACAGCCGCACCAAACGCATCAGCTTTCTGCTCCTGCGTCTCCAGTGTCGCGACGGCGGAGCCCGCGATACTAGAAAACAAGCGCGCGAAGCCGGCGCGCCGCGCGTGTTCAACGCCATCGTCGCGAGCGTAGTACTGCAGGCCGTCGCGCGTGCCGAGGTATGCGTCGCATTGGTAAGCCGTCAGCAGCACGCCGCGCTGGAATTGCGACAGCGTGATGGTGTTTTCTTCAAACTGGATAGGGAACGGGTGACGCGCATAGAAGCTGAAACATCGCCATAGCAGCTGGATGTGAGGTTCTGGGATGGTGGACGCGGGGTGTGTGGCCCGTATGAAATTGCGGAAGCTGGACTCGTCCCAGACTTTTGTCCTCGTGTCTCTTGTAAGCTAATGTGACGCCTTTTGAGAGAGACAAGATGGACCTACGTCTTTCCTCTGCCTTCTCTCCTATCGCAATTGCGTGCTTGCTAAATATGGCTCTGAGTCGCTCGCGCTCCTGCCAGGGGTGGAACTTCTCCTCAACGAGTAGTTTTTCTAGATCAGTACAGACTGTCTCGCGGGTTGCCGCATCGAGATATCGCTGCTCGGGGCTAGTGGTGAGATTGTAGATAAGGTTTTGCATTGTTGAGGACATGGCGTTCGTTCAACCGTATTCCAAGAGACGGCATTCAGGTAGGAGACAATAGAATACAGCAAACGTCTTAGTGGATGAGGGTTGGTGATGAAATTTGGCTGAGGTAAGATGTGGAAAGGTGAATCAGGTTGGGAAAAGGATGGGAGAGCAATGGCGGGGATCCGAAGGTTTATATGTTCCAGCGACCCGAGTCACGTGGGTGTCTTCACATCACCCCTATCTCTCCGTGCGCCGAGGTAGACAGCAGCTTCTCTTGATTATTCAACGCCGAGGGATGACTTCTTCATACGCATATGTCAAACTCTCGCCCCATCTCACGATTCCTTATGATAATCAAATTTCTGTCTGGGGTGTACGGGCTAGCCACGGATACATCCCCCATGCCCCTATTCAAAAACGTTTAAAGTGGGCGACAAGCCTATATAGATTTGTCTGGAAACTCTGACAAACGGTTAAGAGCGAGTTATGAGTGCGGAGTTATCACGTCAAGTCGCCCAAAAAAATATCAGCCAACCCGAAGCCAGTCACCCAAATTGATTCCCAAAAGCCAGGCATACAGCTATCCAACATCCGCCACCGCTTGAAAACATCACCATCCCAATCCTCAACCCGCCAAACCCGACACCAAACTATCTAGCAATCATTCTATAAAGCGCCCCCGCAAATGTCTTACAGTTGTTCCCCCTGGTGCCAAAATACGAACACGTGGGGTTATTCTTCGCAAAGTCCTTGCCCAGCGTCTTGATCTGATCATACTTGTGGCCCGGCACGATCGCGCCGCGTCGGCCTGCTGCGACTTAGTGATGCCCAAGCCCGCGGCATTAGAAGCGCCGCCCGAAAATTGACGCCGACCGTTCGGTGTACTGCAGCTCGGATCAGTCAGCGTGAAGGATCGGCCGTACCAGCCCTGTCCCAGCACGACTTTGGTCGACCACGACCAAGACAGGCGCATCGCCCGCCGGCCCGACCCAGAGGGGCATAATCGCAACCTGCAACAAATTCGCCGAGTCGATCCCCGGTCTAGGGTGCGAAGACTTCGCCGCCGCCGACCACATCAGCCCGCCCCTCCTGTACATGTGGAACACGGTGCTGGGCGCCAAGGGCTAGAACTGCGGCTTGTATTTCTGGGCTGGCGAGTGGTACTGCGTCGGCGTGGCGCCCGGGGGCCCGACGCAGGACGGCATCGTCAGCTCGTGCGCCCAGTACGCCGAGTCGATCCCGGGGCTGGGATGCGAGGACTTCGCGGCGGCGGAGAGCATCACGGCGAAGCAGCTGTATACGTGGAACACGGTGCTTGGGGCCAATGGGCAGAATTGCGGGAGCTCGTTTTGGGCTGGTGAGTGGTATTGTGTTGGGGTTTATCTTTCTGAATAGTGGTGAGGTTGGTGGTAGCGTCCTCGGCGCTGGCAATAGGCGGCCACTTGTCTATGTAAACCGGGTTGTTTAGCTAGCATTTCGACTAGATAGGTAGGTACTTTACTCACAGACTCAATATAGCTACCTGGGTAGTTGGCACCACGCCTGAATCGCCATAGTATACAAATGGCACCCATATCTCTTATACCCTTCGCCAGCCTGGCATTGAGATAGGCTTGTGAGGAACTCGCAGAATCCGTAGTCACCATCCCTGGCGACCCCTAGAAAACAACACCACAAACTTACCGACTTGTGTAGTGGTAAGATATTTGAGCCAGTATTGACTCCATTCTTTAGTAATGCTAGGCGCCGGATATTTTGGTTGTTGGTTTCATGTCTATACTAGGTAATTCCTCTAATTATCACCTTTGCTAGACTCATGGCTGTTGGTTCTAACTCCTAACCCATACCGAATTCGTCACAGACTCGGTCTAGTGGGCGAGTTGGCGCAAGATCGCCGAGGCTCCACAACGGTTAAAGTGGGAGATACAATAGCTGATAGGCACTCAAGACGAAAGCGAAATCTTATCGCTGCCCGAGTATCTCATCGTAGCTAGCAGAATGTCGATTTTTAAAAGGTCTTGTACAAACTGTATAACAGCGAGTTAGGTATTTGTGAGAAGGCTGTATTATTGTTCTGTGGGATATTAGCGGCTCCTGGAAGCGCGAGATTTGATTAGTGAACCGTGCCAGCGGTACCCAATCACATGTCGGTTGATCCCCATCGTTCGCTTGCCTTGTGACCCCCAATCCGGACCCATGAAGTATCCACTCTCTTGGCTTTTTAGCTGTAGGAACAGATAACCTAACGTTGACATTGCCATGAATCTCTCAGAACCTTGCTCTTTTAAACGAGAACCTATGTGGAGACTGATCTCCTCTCCTAGAAGTTTGTTGGATAATTAGCTGCTTTAAATGTGAGTCTAGGCTGATGCTCTATAAGTCCGATTCAGGTATGATTCAGCATTTTAGGGCATCTATGGAGGGCAGGAGGGTCAGTTAAATGTGAGGTTTAAGTGTCGTGAATGTTATGAAACTGGCATTGGATTTGAATATTTAGTGTCAACATCATGAGCCCCATGTTCAGCCACAAAGGTAGTTAATTCTATTGCTGGGTTCTTAGCGATGCGCCTCTCCCCACTTCTCTTTCCCAAAAAGCCCAGTACCATGCTTGGTGAAAAGCCGAATATGCATCACCGTGAAGTTGGATCTATGGCTGGAAGCGCCGTGTGAAATGTCATGAGCTAAGTAGAGCAAGCCTTCCTCGCAGAATGGTTCGCGGCAGGGCCCATATCGACGTGAAAAATCGTTTGGGATAAACGCGCGCTTGCGTTGATTTTTACTAACGCTACCAAATGTTTCCTCTGTTGGTCCGAAGCTGCCATGCTAGCTAGCTGGATTACGCAATGGAGAGATGGCAACTCAAACGCAGAATCAAAAGCTTCATGTCTTCCATGGAGGTAAGTATATAACGCGAAGTATTCTCCTGTTTTTATAATTATCATTTTCATCTGCATCCTTTTTCCCGCATCACTTTATTTCATGAAAGATTCCTTCTGGTTCCCTTTCGGCCTCTCTTACTTTTCCCCACGCTTATTTTCAATACTTTCTCTCATGATGAGCATGCAAAATAAATTTAGTACGCTATAACCTTTGGAATCCGATTCCTACTAACTTGATCACAGGAAACATCGATTACCGCTGGGCGGTATATCTTTCCGCGGCCGCAATCCTTTTGTTTTACGGTGAGTTCCTTAAACAGCTTGCTCCTTGAGATGGCGAAACTAACAATACCAAGTACTGTCTCTCACAGGGTGTATCTCAACCTCAGCCGGTATCCCGAATATTTTCCTTATCAGTATCCAAGACCAAGTCGATACAAATCTTCAGATTCACATAGGCTATTTTGGTATGCCCGCAGAGTGCCATTTCGATGATACATATACCTAATATTGATTTCAGGCATCTGCATGAAGGCTGGGGGTCAATTTTATTGCATGTCAACAGTGGGCAAAGATGCGACTGCAGTTTTCAATGATCTGTCAAAAACCGGCACGTCTCACTCCAAGGAACTAGGACACTTGATCTCCGTGGCTCTGGTGGCTCAGTCTAAGATATTTCCTTTCTTGTTAGCTGGTGCTGGAGTGGTCTTCTTTCTCGGTCTCGCGTCACTCCTTATGCTCAAACGCAGTATCAAAAAGCCTAGTCCGAAGAAGCCCTCGACACCCAAATTGCTTCGGACGGTCACGATTTTCAGCGTAGCCACTTCAATTGGATTGGCGCTTGCTGCGGCCGTAGCCACTGAACAAACTGCGAATGCATTAGCCTTTGCCACAACCTCTATCTTCGTCGGACAAAGCAGTATCCGCATATCAGCTGGAGTGGCACTTCAAGTGCTCCAATGGCTCATCGTCGGATTTTCAGTCTTGGTCGAATTGTCAATTTGGACCATGTTCAGCATCAACGGCAAACTGGATGCAGCTGAGCTTCTCCCCTATCACTCTAAAGGACAATCCAACTCGTCTGGACCAGGTTTCGGTCCACCTTCTCCTAGCCCTTTTGGCGCCCCTCCCCCGCCTGGCAGCCCCTTTGGTCGCAACTCATTTGATGCTGTCGCGCCACAATAGGCCGTATGATAGTTATTAGGCGTTGTCTCCCAGATGCGCCCTCTAAGATCATTCCTCAAATCACACAACCATCAGATCGCCCCGCGGCAGCATTCATGTCCCATCAGAGGGCAAGGGCAAATAATACCACTGGAGACTTTCATAACGGCTCAGACTAGATCTCACAGCTCATGTACCTAAAAGTTATATACAGATAGAATGTTGGCATAAATATATACTTTTTGCAACATTACGTTCACATTACTTTTATCGCTTAATATTAAATTATCACCAACGGGGCAGAATTGTTCACAGGAACCTTGCCCATCTACCCTAACTAACTTTAACTTTCTCTATTAGAAGGCCACCTTCCAAACACCCATGGCCTTTCAAACATAAGGCATCCAAGACCGCAGAAGAGCAGACTCAACAGTGCGATCTCCCGGAGTGCCCCCAGTATGGCAAAGACGGGGCTTCCTTTGCCCCCGGTGTATGACGTTCACTTTTGAGGACTCTTTCGAAAGTTGCCTGGCCACTTGTCTTGATTTCATCGGATCGGTTTTCTTGGTTAGTAATTTCGGGCACGTTATGTTTGGCTTGGTTTAAGTGTGTTAGAGATGATAGAAGGTCTTGTGTATTTTGTGAGGGGATTATTCGACGATCATGATAGGGCTCTTCCTCTACGTGAGGTTTTGGTTGGAGATATATGCTGAGTGTTCAACGAACTGGGAAATATTGGGGAAAATGAGAGTGCGTAGAAATTTTATCCTGAGGCCGCTTTTTGCTCTTTAATGAAAAGGGCGATGCACGATATAGAAAGCAAATCAACTGCACATCAAAAAACCTGAAATCAGAGAATGGAATCATACTTCACGCTGACGATCGATATGGACATTGAGGACCGAACCTCCTCTGAAGAGTCCCACGATAGGGGACTAATCCTTATATGCAGTGGCTTACGAAGGAGAGACAATAACCCCGCCTTTTCGCATCATGCCGCATGGCGATTGCATTTGATCTGCATAGTACAGGTGACCTGATAAGATAGTCCTCGAATCATACGCGTCTTCTCTGGAAAATCTCCGTTCATCTCGGAGCCGAAATCTGACGGTCAAGGGACTTACTTGATCCGGTGCCATGCTGCGCACCGGGCCAACCAGGGAGGGGGAAACACGAAAGATCCGTAAGCTTCACCTTCAAAATTATCCATACACCATGCATAATATTTGAAAATGATAGGGAAGACAGTCTTCTTGCGCTGCATGCGTGCCTGTGATAGCCCCCTCATCGATAACTAGAACAGGAGTTAATGTGCGCGCTAAGGGTGTGTAGCATGTTTGTCATTCATCACTGCTAAGACGTGAATTACAATACTCCCCGTTCCTTCAATCATTCATAGCTGCTCTCCCTATTTCTAGATAATTTCCTCTGAAGTCTGTCTGTTTGAAAAACCATCCTGCTCTCTAGTTCTGGAGGTTTCCTTGAATTGGCGCTCCGTCCGAAGAATAGTCATGGGTTACTCTATAACCATCATCTGGAATTGGATATTGACGGGCTTAGTTATGGTAGTAGCGCTTTACGTAAGTCAACGCTCGAGCTCTTTCCTTCAACTTGCGCAATCTGACAGCCGACAGGTCCCGGGCTTGCTGGTTTATAGACTGACACTGCATCCCCTCGCCAAATATCCCGGGCCTTTTCTCGGACGTATCAGCGATTGGTACATCGTGATCCGATCGTATGCTGGAGACCGACATATCCATCTCCTAGAACTGCACAGACTACACGGTTCGTAGCTACTGCGTTCATATCCCTATAATATGTACCTACCTACCTACATAATAGCTAAGTCAAACAGGACCTTTTGTGCGATTCGGGCCCAACCGGTTATCCGTCAATACCGCTGAAGGGCTACACAGTATATACGGGTTCAACGCCAACACCAGGAAAGCCTCATACTACAGCACTTTTGCGAGCATTTTCGGCGGAGAGAACATGCTCACCATGATTGAACACGGGTCTTTGACGACGAAGAGAAAAGTGATTTGCACGGCACTTTCCGATAGTTCGATCAAGTCTATGGAAGAGCTTATACTTGAGAATGTTCGCAAGTTTCTGAGTCGTATTGACAATGGTGAACCGTCGTCCGATGATACTGGCTCCATCTCAAAGGGGTGGAGCTCGCCGAAGAATATGAGTAAATGGGCCAGCTATCTGACTTTTGATATCATGGGAAATATCTGTTTCTCCAACTCCTTCGGCATGCTGGACAATACTGAGAACCATTATCTGCTCGTAACGCTACCGCAGGCTGTCAATGGTATCAATGTTGTAAGTAGCATTGCGGACCTATCTGCTCAACTACTTATTGAGACACAGGGTGGCTGGATGCCTGCGCTATTCCAACTGAAGATTGGATATCTCCTCCTGGCCAAGGTCTCCAACGGCATTGCGTGCTTCAGAGCATTATTTGAGCAACAAGTTGCGAGGCGTCTCGATCTTGATGATCAGATTCCAGGGGCTGATCTCTTCTCTCACCTGATAGCGGCTAACAGGGCTTCCACGTCGAAGGGATTACTGGAAGTTTTCAGCCTCCAAGACCTCCATGGTGAGTCTTCGCTGCTCACAATCGCAGGTAAGTTACATCTTGCAAACTTGCAACATCCCATCAGCTTATGAGAAGCATAGGTTCAGATACAACAGCCCTTGCAATCGCGTCGACTGTATTCTACCTGCTCCATAACCCAGACACATACGACAGGCTCAAAGAGGAAGTCCGAGTGTGTTTCCAGTCTCTCGAGGATATTCGCAGCGGCTTGCCCCTCACTTCTTGTGTCTGGTTACGAGCATGTATCGATGAATCCTTACGCTTGAACCCTCCCATACCGGGACCTCTGCCTCGCGAGGTGACAGGTTCTGGTGTCTGGGTTGGGGGTCACTTTTTCCCCAAACGAGTCGAGCTCAGCGTCTCCAACTATTCGCTACACCACAACGAAGATTACTACCCTGAACCGTTTGCCTATAAGCCAGAGCGATGGACAGAAAAACCTTGTGCGGGTGAAACCAAAGAAGAAGCTGCGAACCGTGTCTTGCTCGCACGTTCTGCTTTCTGCCCTTTCAGTGTTGGGCCACGAGCTTGTATAGGGAGAAGTCTCGCCTTGAAGGAAATCACGATCGTGATTGCTCGAATCATATGGCTATACGATGTAAGGCTAGCGCCTGGGAATGATAACTATGGTGGAGGAGGCGCCGGAAAGGGATTCGGGAGGCATCGTGGGGCTGAGCATCAGATTATGGACATGTTTGTTGCCAAGGTGGACGGGCCGATGGTACAATTTCGCCCACTTCACTAAGTTGGAGGGGAGAATTTCTGGGCAAGACCACGCAATTTTGGGAGTGGTTTTAGGTACTGGAATTTTCGTTACTCGCAGATCAGAATACTGTTAGAGCAGTCTCCATATCAATGTGGTGTCCCACATCAAGATGCCGCTGCTACTTGGGTTGCCGCGCTTCCGCCCGGGGGAATCTCGACGTGACTCATTCTATATGCAGTAATCAAATTGCAAAGTCTGCATTAAGTTGCAGGCAATAAGCTGATAGCAACTCGTTACGGTAGCTGCAGGCCGCAGCGGAGTCCAACAAACTAACAATCGCTACTTGGAGGTAGCCAGGCAGTCAGCTGACGGACTAGTTCGACGCAGTGTTCCTTTTTGACGCCCTTTGTACTGCACAGGTGCCGAGGGGCTGCTCAGCACTATTAGATGTTGGTATTACCAACAGTAAGTAAGAAACAAAGGTCGGACTCCGCGAGAATCCTTCGAATACCAACATTAGGTGGTAAGTACTTATTTATATATGTGGTTTGTTGACACCTGGTACAGATAGCTCTTTCCACGATTTGAAGCTTCATTGTATTGGAAATAAGTTTCAACATGGAGGCCAGCGACAAGAATGGTAACTCAATTGAGTTCGATACGTTCTACAATGTCATTGACGGAGCTGCCGTAAAGACTCCGGGCAAGACTCGACCGCTCGTCAACCCCTCAACAGGAGCGAACAATCCGGCTGTGCCATTGAGCACCGCAGAAGACGTCGACAGAGCCGTCCAAGCTGGGCAGAAAGCAGCGAAAAGTTGGGCGGCTGTCCCTTGGGAGGAACGTGCCAATGCATTTCGGAAGTTTGCGGATGCCATTGAGGCTTCTTCTGAAGACTTCGCGAAGCTAATCATGATCGAACAAGGCAAGCCTGTCAGTATCTATATACATTCTACCAAAAGATCATACTTGTTGGTTGCCATTCTGACCGTATCACTAGCCAATGTGGGCTCGTCATGAAATTGCCCAAGGGGTCCAATGGATCCGAGACTTTTGCAAAATGTCTTGCCCAGGGGACGTCATCGAAGACACCGAGGAGCGCAAAATTGTCACGCGTTACCTGCCCCTTGGTGTAGTAGTGGGCATCATACCTTGGAACTTTTCGATCCAGTCCGCCTTCGTAAAGCTTCCCCCTGCGATACTGACCGGCAACGCCTTCATCTGGAAGCCATCACCGCACACTCCCTACTGCAGCCTCAAACTTGCCGAGCTAGGCACTCAATTCTTCCCGGCCGGTATCCTCCAAGCTCTAAGCGGGGACGACAGCCTCGGCCCTCTGCTAACTGAGCACCCGGGAGTCGACATGGTCAGCTTTACCGGCTCTACTCACGTCGGCAAGAAGGTCATGGAGACATGCAGCAAGACTCTCAAGCGCTTCACCCTCGAGCTAGGCGGGAACGATGCGGCGATCGTCTGCGCCGACGTGGACCCTGTGGAAGTGGCTTCCAAGATTGGACTATACGCTTTCTGCAACTCGGGCCAGATCTGCATTGCCATCAAGCGCCTTTACGTCCACGAGTCCGTCTACGATACCGTGCTTGCGACGCTCGTAGGCTTTGCTCAGAGCCTCAAACTCGGCCACGAGGAAGACGCATTCATGGGCCCTGTGTCGAATCAACCGCAATATGAGCGGGTCAAGGAGTTGTTGGCAGATGTCAAAAACACCAAACTCACTGTCGCTGCTGGAAGCACGGAGCCCCTCACGGGGAGAAAAGGCTATTTCCTCGCTCCTACGATCATTGATAATCCACCTGAGGACTCGCGGATAGTCGTAGAAGAGCAGTTTGGTACGTTTTCCTGACTCGGCCATAACTGGCTCTTGTGAAAGCGAATTCGTCGCACTAACGTGGAAAAGGTCCCGTCCTACCCGTGATGAAGTGGTCCGAAGAAGCCGACGTCATCCAGCGGGCCAACGCCACCGATTCTGCCCTCGGCGCCTCAGTCTGGAGCCGCGACGCAGCACAGGCCGACCGCATTGCGCAGCAGCTCGAAGCTGGTAACATATGGATCAACACTCACGCAGAGATGCAGCCCAACACCCCGTTCTCGGGATACAAGCAGAGTGGGATGGGCGTTGAGATGGGCGTGGAGGGTCTGAAGTCTTACTGCAAGCTTCAGAGCGTGCAAACCAGGTTGTTTCCATTGAATTTATTTTAGGCTCGATTGACTAGGATTCCATACCGCATTATCAGCTAGCTAGCTTCCAGATCACTTGAATACATCATGAACCAGTAATGCCTGTTTGGGTCTACCCTACCGAGGCGTCGGCGCATTCCCCCAGCTTGAAGAAAATCTACCTATCCAACAAGAGAGGCACATCAGTCGGCTCTACAACAGGCTGCTCCATCTTGTCATGACTTTTCAAAACAGGTAACCGTCTCCTCCAAAGCCCCAGATCCTTAAGCTCCTCGATCTCACGATCAATATTATCCCCGTTCAAACTCCGTATGGGATCCTCATTAACCAAATCAACAACCCTTACAATCTTCCCCATCTCCCCCCTCATCATTGTCCGCTCCTTCATCAGAGCCTGTATACTCAATTTCACAGGGTCTTCACTTCCTTCACTGTCGCACGACGCTACTTCGTAATCCTCCGGTTCCGCCATCACTTGCATCAAATATTTCAGAATTCTCTTCAATTCAAAGAAATCATCCAATAAGCGACCCACCAGTCCATAAACCAGGCTGCCCGGGCCAAAATCAGGCACCACGATCCCATTCTCGACTGCCCAAGCGACGAAACTGGGATTTCTGTCCCAGCGCGTGAGGACGGCGTGTGTGCGCTGCGGACACTCTGCCACGCGGGCGGGGAAAGATTTCGCTGCTCGGAGCACGCGAGCGAGTGTCCAGATTTCCGATTCGGGCTTCAGCTGGCCGCCGCCAGAGTAGGTTACAGTGATGGTTGGGCCCACTCCCTTGTCCTCGAGGAGAGCGTTCAGTCTTGTGATGTTGGGATGTTCCTCACGAGAAAAGGGTTCGGGGGCTTGAGGATCGTGGAGCATCTCTTGGATGCTAAGGTGATTGATTCGGTTATTGTTAGTGTCCAGGAGGGAGTTGGGACTGTGCTAGCTAGCTCACTCACAGTGACTCAATCTCGGCTTTCGTTGGTGCGTCTAGACCTTTCATAGATATGACGCTGTGGAAATCTCCCCCGTGTATGAATCCTGATACCGGAAACATCAGTATATGGGTATTTCCCAGGACGCGACATAGGAAATGACGAAGAGCACTTCTTATCCAATCTCACCTGATATATAGGAATCCCCGTACACCTCAAAGAATTTTCGCGAGTTCATCTGGCTTGCGTTGGGTGGTACACTGCGCAGCATAATCAGTCAGTCAGTCAATTTACCCTCCTTTTAACTATTGTTCAGAGTTATCCGTGCTTCGGACAAGAAATTGATAGATCACTCACAATCTCGCATTCCCCAAAACCCTAACCGGCTCTACACAACCCACATCTCACATTAGCCAATCTCATCTCATCCCCCCCTCTCCCTCCCTCTCTCCCCGTTACCAACAACCCAAGCAACGCAAAAAAAAAAACGAAAACTCACCCTCAACAACCCTAACCCCAACACAAACCCATCCCCATCCCCATCAACACCCCCATCATACCCCAGGCCCCCAACCATCCCAGCCTTAATACTCCTCGCAGCCGAAAGACCCAAGCACTCCACGACCTGCGACATCTTCTCCACAGACCTGACGCTGCGCTCGACGGTCTGTGCAAGTTCAACTTTACCAGCTTCTCTCATCGTGGGCTCCTTGTCATGCGTGAAAAACTCAAAGTTCGAGATCTCGATGGCGCCGTAAACGCATGGTTCGTGCAGGAAGGAGTTATAGCCCTCCCCGAGGCGCATGGATGGGTCGTATGGGATGAGGATGCGGGCGGCCATGGTGGGGGTGGAGGTGATAGTGATAGTGGTCCTCTCAGCTTTAAGGATTAGGTAGGCGGTAGGCGTGGGTTCAAAGGCGGGATTGTAGATGTTGTCAAAATACTTAATGCAGGTTGGGAGATGTAGGTAGTTAGTAGTACTAATCAACAAGGACGGGAGGAAGAAAATAGAGTGATCATATTATCGTTCTTCAAGAGCAGTATACATTCTAGGACCAGACCAGATCTCTCCAGATCACCAACCCCACCACCCTCACATGTTACGCCAATTACAGTCCACACCAACTCATCGGGTGATACTAGCGTCCGTTCTAGAACCTTTTCCCAGCTTGCCCCTCGCCACTCCGCCTCAGCTCGTCAAGCTAGCGAGCGGAAGCTCAACCCCTAGCGTGCAGATCGGCATCAACATCAACATCAACATCGACGACCCAATCACAATAGGCTCAACTTGAGACTCTCAAGAACTACACATCTCAATATCTACAACATTCATTCATATCATAACCCGGGTTGCCCATCAAACCAAATCACTCAACTCAAAACAGAACATATAAGTAAACTTCAACAAAGTAATATTCAACAATTCAACAATTCATTCTTCATTCTTCCTTTTCCTATTACCCGTTTCCAGCGCCATAACAATACCTACATACTCAGACATAAACCCTTCCACCAAGTACAAAAGTAAGCAACCTAAGCTGAACTCTTCGTCTTGTACGTAAACTATTACCAACTAACGCGTCTTCGTGCCAGCTGGCTGCGCCAAACATGTAGTGACCTATGCAAGCATCTATGTTTGTATGCCATATGCCCTATGCCATATGCGCGTCTTCTGTGTGTATGCCACATACCGTATGTTGCAAATGCATACCGCAAGCAATACCATACCGTACCGTATACAACAACGCTCACGGCCCACAACTCAGCTATCTATTACACTTTCACTTCCCTCCCCCAGGCTCCCCTACTAAAAGAACCCCACACTCCTCCCCAAACTCTGCACAACCAACCCCTCCACGGCGCGCCTCACCTCCCTAACACTCATCCCCAACTGCCCAATCTCCAAGCCCCCCTCATTATTAACCATCCTCCCACCCTTACTCTGCACCCACTCATCGCACTCCCCAACCAGCTCACCAACCCACGGCTCAAGCCTCGCGTCCGGCCGTCCATGGCGTCCAAGATCTCTAACCCAAAGACCCACAGCATGACATATCCACTCAACAACCCTCGCACGCCCACTAGGAGACCGGAAAGGCACGTTCTGCGTCTCGAACATGCTTTCCAGCACGCGTACGAGAAGGTCGTAGCTGACGTCCAGCGCAACGAATAAATCGACGGGCCAGTTGACGTTGGCCCCGACGCGGCCGTCCTGCGAGTTTTCGAGCGCGTAACGACATACCTCGGGCATCAGCGACGGCACGGGGAAGATGAAGGAGTCCTTGCTCGAGCGGTGGCATATGCCTTCGATCTGCGCGATCAGGGTCTCGTACGGCAGCGGCGGCGGGCCCTCGCCCTCGACGCCCGTGCGCAGCCGCTCCGCGGCGTAGATGGCGTGCTGTTCCATGACTTCGTCGTGTGTTTGCTGGATCAGACTAGTCCATGTCTGGGCTATCGTTGTCGGATTTCTAAAGTCGGCAACGTGGTAAATGATGAGGCAGAGGTCATAGTATCCCGCCTGATCCGCATATAGATTAAACAACTATAAGTCGATCATTAGTATTTGGTAGAGTCAAGGTATAAGACGTAAAGCAGAGTTGGCAATGCATGACTTACATCAGATAGAGGCTGGATCCGACCATCCAAGGCATCCTGGATTTCCGCTTGTCGTTCAGGGGGTATTCTATCATCCGCCCTCAACCGTTCTAGCAAGTCATCTTGGATGTTCGCAACGTCTAGTAGTTCTGTAACGTCGTGGTTTAGGAGTTGCTGCTCCTGCCGGCTGACACCAGCGGTCATAACACTGGCATTTGTCTTTGCCTTGCTGAGCAGGGTGAGGCGATCCTTGATAGAGAGTGTAAATTCTGATTTGGCCAAGTCCGACTGAACCTTGGCTGCCTGGAAGTACATGCTGCGCATTGTGTAGAACCGGCAGAGGAGTTCGGCGTGTGCGACATCTTGCGTAGCTAGCCGGCGGAGGAATGATGTGACGTGGGGGGATTCGATGGCGAGCAGGCGCTCTGTCCATCCTTGCTGTATATACCAATCGTAGAGATCAACGTGGAAAACCTCGTCCGCCGAGGTGCTCACAACGTCATATGCTTCGGCACGTTTTGTCGCGATGAGCGTTGGTTTGTTATCAATCACCTCCGGCTCCCGACTTGACGCGGTATCTAGATCTAGAAGTACCCGGTGAACGAGATCGTAGCAGAGCTTGCGCTGCTCGAAAGATCTCCCCCTCGGGTCATTGGCGGGCTTTCCGTCATTTACCCAATACAGTGCCGACTTGCCTCGATCTCTTGCGTCGGCAACCTGCAAGCACAATTGAATGGCGCCAGCGTAGTATCGCAGCTCGACATATTGTTGAATCGCTGATTCCAGGTTGGCTTGAGTAAGACCCCCAGCTACCTTTTGGAAATGCTTCAAGCTCTCATGCAAGAGGGTGCGTGACACGTTGGGGTTCAAAGATGGATCGGACGCCTTTTTCAGCTGTTCCTGGGCTTTGAAAATGACCACGTCATCCGCACTGCAGAAGCTACCGCACTTTCGCCGCAGCGCATCGGCTACGGTCTCGACATTGGACCCGTTTTCGATATTCCGGTTCACAATCGCCTTCACAAGCACCTTGGCCAATTGTTTCCCGGGCGCTTGCGAAAACAGGCGCTCATAGGTCAGATCCTTGAGCCCTTGCTGAGATGGCTCGTCTAACCGTGCGAAGATGTCCGTAACTCGCTCTTCAAATAGTGTCATGACAAACGAGATGCCCTCCGAGATATCGGTCATCAAAACTTCGACAGCATGCATAGCTTGGTGCTCCCCTTGTAATGCAAGCTCTTCCTGTTTGCTCGCCGCTTGCCGTAGATCAGAGGCGCCCGAGAGACCCTGGATGAACGAACGGTTGTCGTTGAGAAAGCTCCGCAACGCAATGACACTATCTTGCACTTCTCTTAGTTTCGTCTGCGGAATGATACTGTTCACAGCCAGCGCACCCGCGGCATTTGCGCCCACTTTGACAACCTTCGACTTCCAGAGAGAGCGGATCACTCTGCTGAGGTAGAGAGTGATGGCTGCATGGCGCGACGATGGCCGGACTTGTTCCACTGTCGCAGGCTGACCATCTTGCTCAGGCAGCATGGGGCTACCACCAAAGTTGATGAAAACCTGCTTAGCACGATCCAGGGTGGCCTGATCAATGGCGCTGCGCCCAACACCGAATTGACCACTGTCTCCTTGTCGGCAAGCGACAGCCAGCGCAGCCGTGATGGTCTCAACACGACCGTAGGCGCTCTGGAATCGGTTCACTTCCATCTTCAACCCTTCATCGCCTGCGGTAGTCCTAATAACGGAGGCGAAGATGTCGATCAGTCTCCTGCGTCGCAGAATATGGACACCGTTGTTGGTCAGTATGGCGAATTCGCTACCGTCGGGATTGTCGAACTGAACAGCCAACTCGTTTCCGAATCCCAGAGGCTGATTCGTAGCAGCGAATGGTTTCGTGACGAGACCAATATCCTCGGCTTTGCTATTGAGCTCCACCCAGTTCGCCTGCTCGTAAAATCTAGGCGCCTGTGTACGACTCGCATTTTTAATGCGGCCACTATCGGGAGCTGACATGAAGAGCACGTCGACCTCCGGCCGGTCGGACTTGCGAACAAAGTCCAAGAAGTAACCCGGGGGAAAACGGATACCGCGGCGACTCGTTTCGAGGGTTCTGGACTGGATGGAGATAGGTTCGTTGAGGCCGTTGAAAGGATCGGCTCGACTACGCCGTGGGTTGGCCTCGGTAGGTGGGGGGAATTTGATGGATTGCAGTTGCATGCTCTGAGGTGCTCGGCTGGAAACGCTCATCATGTAGGAAGATGCACTTGTGGCGCTCATGAACAGACGACAGCCCGTGTCGGTGAGGGCCATGAGGTGGATCTTGTTGTCCTCGGTGGCAGATATGGGGCTGATGGACACGATCTCCATGCGCTCGTTGAGCAGCGGGGATACTATACTCAGCGCATGAGCAATATCACGCAAGAAGTCGTTTTTGGTCTTCTCGATGACCTTGGTCAGCTTGTCGGGTGCCTCCATGTGATAGGTCCGCACTGTTGACCTGTCGGAGAGCGAATACAGCAGGTTTCTGCTGTCATCTATGACAATATCAACAATGTGCTCGGTGCCACTCTTCCCCCAGAGCGAGACAGGGTTCGGTACCACGGCACCCCAGCCCGGACCGGAATGGTTGATTTTTCCAACTCTACTGGAAAACCACTTTTCCTCCTGCTGGTAGTACAGCTCGTGGATGTCGCTGTCGTTCTGGCTTGTGAAGAAGATGCGCCCCGTGGCGGAGCCGGCGAGGACGCGCGTGGCGCCTTTCCAGGGTAGGGCCATCTTGGTGCCGTAAAGCTCTATGGCGTTGGCGCCGGTGGGGGCCTGGTTGACGGCGATGCCGAGAAGAACAATCTCATTGGACGTAGCGACGACCAAGATGTGTTTGATAACGCTGTTGAAGACGCCGGTCTTCGGGGTGACGAGCTTCACGGCGTTGATGCTGTGGGGGTTGTCCTCGTAGCCGATGAGCTCGGGGTTGGGGTGTGTGTAATCCCAGAGATACAGGCAGTTGTCGATGGTGACCCAGGCGTGGTTGATCTCGGCGAACAAGCCCATGGCGGTGTTGACCTGGGCGCGGTCATACTGCTCGAAGACGGCTTGGGGGATGGGGAAGTGGTGGGCCTGCTGGAAGGGAGCCCATGCGGAGTTGAATTCGGCGATGTCGTAGTCGGAGGATATTTCTGGGGGTCAGATGTCAGCATGAGGCAGCATGGCCATGGCGTACGGAGAAGCTGGCACGATGTGGTCGAGGAGGACTCACGCCTACAGTAGCTGTCGAGCTCGGGGTAGTGGTCGTCTCGCGCTAAGACGTTGTTGATGAAGCCAGCAGCCCTCGCCAGGGGAGGTTGAGGAGGCGCGGCTGGCTGTCCGGGCTGTGGTTGAGCACCATCGAGTCTGGAGGCGAAGGTGCCAATGGGATCGAGGCCATTCTGGGGGTTGGCGGTGGGCTGGCCCTGGCCTTGGCCCTGGGCTGCCGAGGGCGCGGGCTGCTGGGCGAAGAGAACACGGCGGACGGGGTCGGTCTGGGCATTGAAGCGTGATGCGACGGCGGGGGTGTTGAGGAAGGCACCCGGCAGAGCGTGGCCGGGGGTCTGAGGAAAGGCCATGGCGCGTCGCAATGGCGGTGATGGGTGATGGGCCGGGACTGGAGCTACGCGCTGTTCGCAATTCGTTGCCTCGACGAATGGCGCAGGAACAGGGAGTATATCAAGCAAGCCAGAGCGGCAGCTGAGCCAGGGAATCGAGCTACCGGACCATCAATGGCAGCGCGAAAAGACGGGACCTGGTGCGGGTATACGAAGGCACAGGGCGGGCGGCGATGACAAGCGGGAGACGCGTCGTGGCTTGTTGTGCTGACAGCCAGTCGTGGGTCGAATTACGAAGAAAACCCTCGCGTTGGGCGGCTGTTCGGAGGCTCGTCGGTATCGTTTGGTGCGCCGTGGTGTGAGAGAGAGAGAGAGTGTGTGTGTGTCTGGGTTGTGTGTTGTGCGAAAGGTGAGGCCTCGAAATTGCAAATGTTGGATGCAGATGGAGCTGAGCTGAAGCTTGGTGGATGCGAAGAGGCTGGATTGCTTTATTTTTCTGCTAGCTGCATTAGTCGCCAGGAACCATGGCCAGTACATGGGTACCAGTGCTTCCCAAGGCGATCGGGTACTTCGTCCTAGACCAACTAACCTCTTGTAGCTTAGCCCGAATCTTTGCGCAGTCCCTTTTCAGCAAGAATGGCAGTTTCTGTCTTCTGATAGGTGCTCGAAGCTTGGCTGGAGGTCCAGACAGTCTAAGCCCATCTAAGCAAGTACGAATAAACCGAAGTACCCCCAGCATTATTGCTACTACTCCCAAGCCCGTACTATAAAAATAACATAGCTGTATGCTTCAGAAAAAAGCATTATATTCTCATCTACTAAATATTTCAATCCTTTCTAAAACTACTACTGTTTACTATCTAATTATATAGGACTTATTTTATAGTTATTACGTGATTAAGCAAAATACTAGTCACTAGAGACATCTATTGTGAATCTTCGTTATTCTTTATACCGCATGCTCCGATAAGCAGTCAAAGCCATAAAACCGCCAAGGCAAGCTGTGTCAGTATCAACATTAGCATTTGATAAACGGAAGCAATGAGATTGACCGTATCTCATTAGTAAAGAAACATCTATAGAACCCGCCAAAATACATGAACTTGGACAATTTCAGTCCGACATCCGACGCTTAATTACCGGTACTCAGGTCGGAATCCATCTCGGTTCCCGAATCCGCTAGCTGCCTTGTGCGCTTTTCCTCCGTCTGACGCAAGATCTCGGAGAGTTCTTCCAGATGGTTTATAGAGAATTCGTCTATGCAGGCTTCGGCTTTCAGTCTTTCAATGCATCCCTCTAAGGCGGATCCTACCGTGTCGACTCCTCGGCCATCCGTTCGGTGCCATTGAACTGTGGGATCAGCACCGTGTTCCAGGAAAACCTTTGCTGTCTCTATGAAAGGATCGATGAGCCAATGTGTGTATTTCTCACGTGTAAAGAACTGATCAAGCAAACACGTCCATGGTGTAAGACTTGCTTTGGCTGATGTATCTGAACACGGAACGCCAGTTCGCAGATTTGGATCAGCCCCTTCGTGAAGCACGCTCTCAATGAACCATAGTGGTGTTGACACTGCCCAGCTGTAGCACACGGGATCTTGTCTGAAAGACCAATCCCAATATCGCGCGCATTTTAACAGGATGAGCGACAGTTCATCCTTGGAATAATTATGGCCTTCAATTGGGTTTCCCACCAACGGATAGATTCCAGTGATGATGGTGAAGTCTAGGGAATTGTTCATGGCGAAGCCCAATCTGGTATCGTATGCTTCCAACACGATATAGGCACCTGGCCAGCTAGTATCAGGTATGTTTCTTGGGGCCCTAAACTTCTCGGTGTGGTGTCTTCCGATAACATCGAGCTCATCCAGCAGTTTCATGAAATGGCGCTCGTGATTGACCGACTGATCCAGACCAGGCTTGTGGCAAAACCGTCCAGCCGCAACAATACAATTGAATAATTCGACGGTACGAGAAGAATTCTTGACTTCGAAATATGGATCAGCGTCCGCGGCGTCACTGGCCTGCTGGAAACGCGTATTCTCCATGTCCTCGCCACTGCAAACGACAGCTTCTGCGCAGCATTTCAGGCGTCGGATGAGACCGCTGAGAAGTGCAAGGTCCACATCGATTTCGGACCTAAAACCGGTAGCGTTGCCAAATATCTCGGCCCACAGGTATTTGCGTGTGATGAACTGTTGCACCGTTTGGTGCATGAATCGTACCTTGTCCGTGCCTTCAAGGAGAAGGCCACAGCGACCCTTGAGGCGTTTGCTAAGGTTCTTCATTCTGGTTTCCCATTCTGACCATGTCTTAGGCTCAAATTTGTCGTTGCTAGCCCTCATTACTTCGCTATTCTCCTCAAGAAGATATCCCTCTTCCGCTAGGAACAAAGCTATAATATCCAGATCATGGATGTTAAAATCATGACATCTTGCGGCAAGTTGAAATAATCTTCTTGATTCGGGGAGGTACCGTCGCTCAATGTTTCGCATCATATGCATGTAAAGGCCGTTCTTGCCTCCAAGTCGTGAGGGAAGTTTGTTGACAATCTCTTGGAGCTCATTTGTGTGACCACCATTGACATGTTCTTCGACTAGCATATCAACAATAAGCCGAACCCAGAGGAATACGCCACAAGACTGTCCAGAAATGTCGGAGATGAACTCTGGGAGTCCGGTAAGCTCCGGTGCCTCTTGGGTAAGGCGGTTTTCGCAATACTGCTTGATAGATTCAGACGTATGATCATGGACTCTGATCCTGAGAGAGTGCCGAAAAGTATGCTCGAACAAATTCAGCTCTCTGCTCGATATGCAAACCTTTGCGTTCCCGCCGGTCGTCAAGCTGTGTATGAATTGAGCAATTTCCCGATGCCCATCTGTTATCCAGGTGCTTCGGCCCCAGGCGTCATCCTCATTGTTTCCATCGTAGATAAGGTCCAGCTCTTCCTCGGTATATTGGTTATCCCTACCAGCCATACGATATTCGTCTAATCCATCCAGGAAAATCAACAATCTGGAATCTTTCAAGTGTTCCAGTACAGAAATGAAAGCAGCGCGCAGATTAGTCCAACCGAAGGAGTTCATTAGCGTATCCGGTGGAAATTGATGGAGACTAGACTTGTTAGCATCGCCAAATAGACGGGGAAAGACCATTGGGATGAGGTGACGCCGCTCGTTAAGAACCTGAATCAGCATAGTTCTAAGCATCCCCTCCCTTGATTTCTGGAGGTCGCTCCCCAGCTCGTAGAAGAAATATCGCAAAATAATAAGGTCTTTCCCGTTGGCCCAAGGGGAGGCCTCGGACAAAGCTTTTGTTCTTGGATCGTGATGGATATACTTCATCAAGGTCGATTTTCCGCACCCGGCCTTGCCGCTAATCCACAGAATTGGCTCAAAACTCTGTAGCCACGATGTGAAGTCGTATGGTTTCGCTCGCTTTTCATCCAGTAATAGATTTTCATGGCTCCAAACCCAAGCACAGGTATTGTTATAAGCCTCATCTAGAGTATGTTCTCTTTCATGGATCGTTCTAAATGATAGAGCGTCCAGTATCTCTGTTCAACGTTAGTCTCACGACTCGCTCTGCTCTGGTATACTTAGTGTAGAACACCCACCGTTGTTACGAGCTTCAACTGTGTCGTTACCTGTGAGAGTGTCAGCGTTCATGCCAGAGACTAACGAACAAAGCATTATATCCTATTACGTGAAAGCACACGTAGATTGGATCCTGACAATGGCTAGTGGAACATCTGGATCTGTATTCTGTGGCTAGAGGAGGAAAGAGCAAACGAAGGGTCGAAGCCCAAGGGCCCTAGAGTTTTGTACAGTAGGTAGGTCACCTGACCTAGCCTAACCTGCTCCTGCCCTCCTACCTGTGCCTGCTCTCACAGGTAGTTCATAGCCTGTGAATGACGTGACGGATAATTGCGCAACGTACCTGGTTGTTGCTTACTCATCAGATTCCTAATATGCTCGAGTGTTATCCTGTAACCGACCGCATCCTTGGTAGCAAACTTGACCATATTGCTATGGTTCGCGGGGATTGAAGCCCGGACGACGTTGACACCATCGAACGACGCCGATGACTTCGGAACAACCTGATGGCGAGGACATTAAGTAGATGAACGCAACGAGTGGACGGAGGCGAGCTGAAAGGAGACTGATTTACCAGACCGATTTTCATTGGGAGCTCTTCGTTGATACAGACAATATCCATCTTTTGTGATATGATGATGAACCCATCGCGCTGCTGCTCCAAGATGTGGGAATCTATTCGTAGGGTACGAAGGAGTTGTTCATTTGGTTGGCGAGAGGTTAGTTTAGCAATCTTGACTAGAACTTCGCCGTATGCCACGGTGGCGCTACCCCTGTGTGGTGTTCCCATGAAGATGACCCCCGACGTATCATTGTATATCTTGCCCAGGCTGGGATGCCCACCGTACGCCTGGTAACTGCTCGCTGTGATCAAGGCCTGCTTTACGACGAGACCACCGAGGCTATGGCATATGAAGATTATGGGTCTGTTCTGCGATGGAATTCTCAGCTTTGTTTATTCCTGCACGACGTAGAACCTAGACTGCATTATAGGGGGCGAAGGGGCAGGGAGCCTACTATGTTCCGTCTGATTCGAGCAAGGTCGCCCAATAGAGTACTGGCATGTCCGTAGAGGCTCTCCGCGCTTGCAGGTCCCGACGGGTTTGCGATATTGGCATCGTAGCCCCATGTAATCACTCTGATATTCTCCAGGTCATCTTTGAGAAAGTCATGAGGCCAAAAAACACCATCACACGACCAGGTGTTCGTTCGAGAACCTCGAAGCCCATGAACAAAAAAAAGATCGAAGCCGGTGTCAGGTCCTTCGCAATTGTCTGGGAAGATCAGTTCGCCGACATCAGCTGCTGCTACTGCCTTAAGTTTGTTGAATAATTGGCGGCTGAGTTGTCGCATATTTTCCGAATAAACGTCGGATAAACGTCCTTAGAGCATCTAACAAGGACCAGTCACTCGTAAGAATTAAATAGCTACTCGGTCGCCGTGTTTGAACTTTGCGCTATCACTTGTGAGAGCCTCAAGGCATGATTGGAGTTATGAAGGAATCACCTCATCGGATAGCGGGGAAACCATGCGCCACACCCAGAATAGAATAGGATTCAGGCATCAGGCAGGCTCCCGGGCAAGATATCACGCAGGATGGCAGGGACTGGTGAGGAGAGAAATGGTTGGTTCAGTAAGTGGCTTGCCCGTTTGTTCTTGGCCCAGCTCCACCAAATGCAACGCTGATTATCGCGATATGCAAGTATGACCTTAGCGTTTCCCGAAACGAATTTGTGTATTATTCTGATCCTCCAGCATGCGTAGTGCTATGTTTCCACCTTCAGTTCTTCTTAGCCTCACGAGCAGCTTTCCTCAGCGCGCGGTTACGGATATCAATATGCGAACTCTTGTTGACCTTTAAGCCAATGGGGCTCCCAATGCCGACAGTGTTCTCGACAAACCAGGCCATGATGGCGTGCGTCCAGTGCGGGGTGTAAGTGTACGCCATGCTGTGCCAGCTGCCGACGCCGATCTTTCCCAGCGCAGATCGAACGAATGGCTTGGGGCTGGGGATGAACAAGCTAGGACGGCGCACCTTGCTCATCGCCGTCGTGACGAGGTAGCTCAGAATCAATTGCACATCTACGTTATCGGGCTTGAGCTCGGCGGCAAGCGCGGTCGACCAGAACTGGAGGAAGGCCTTGCTGCCCGAGTAGGTGGCCAGCAGCGGCATGGGCATCCAGCCGCCAAAGCTACCCATGGTGAGGATGAGACCACGACGGCGACTCTGCATGCCCGGGGCCACGATGCGGGTGACTTTCAGGGTTCCTCGGCAGTTGATAGTGATGATGCTTTCCATCTCGGCCTTGTCGGTGAGGGTGAAGGGGACGGGGATGCTGTGGCTCTGGCCTACGTTGTTGATGAGGATGCCAACGTCAAGCCCGTCGACGCGCTTCTCCAGGCGGTCGTAGTCAGCCTCATTGTCGAGAGCTGAGAAATCCATAGCAAGAGAGTCCGTTTCGAGACCGGGATACTTGGCTTGGAGTTCCTTCTCTAGGGCCTCGAGCTTGGATAGAGTCCGGGATACGAGAAGAAGGTTGAAGCCCTTGGCAGCAAGCTGAGTAGCAAACTCTTTGCCGAGGCCATCAGATGCACCTGTGACAATTGCCCATGTTCCTTTGCCACCATACTTTCGAAGCTATGGTGATGATTTAGCGAGGTTCAAGCAAAGAGAATGCGTGGCACGTATGCTATTCGGGCTAGACTCACATTGGTGCCGCTGAGCACGAACATGCTCAGAACCAGGCGAAGAATGCTAAAGACTTTGGAGCCTACCCACAGAGCGCCCAAGCCGGCGAAGCCCAGCTGAACGCTCCGTGGAATAGCGGCGATGAAATTGCTCACTGCATCCATCGCGGTTGATTCAAAAATGCAATGATTATATATAAGAGTTGTGAATTGACACGGGAGACTTATTGAGTGCTGCTCCAGGGGAAGATGGAGATTTTGAAGGTTGAGGGCACTAGAATCGGTGGTCGGAACTTTGATTGGACGGAGATGGACTAGACCAAGTACAGCTGAATTACAGTGGGCATTCTCGAGTCCACATGAGCTATACCGCTTTTAGCAGTGCTAAGAAGCACTTACCTAGGTGCCTAGGGAAGCCCCTAGGTCGCCTGTCTTACATTGAGCCGTCGAGGACCTCGAGTTTACGTGCAACACGAACATGACTTTGGCTTCAGGTGAGAAAAAAACCTTCAGATACGAATATATACAGCATTGAATGTACTCCAATATCCCCAATCGGACCTGCTTATATAATCCAAGGGATTGCATCAGGTGCAGGATGCGACTTGGTGCCAGGTGTGGCATGACAGCGATGCCCTCCCTGGCCATGTTCTGGATCGTGCAACCGTGCAACCCAAGTTGTTTTTCTACAGGTCATTTACTCAATGTTTGAAAGCGCATCAAACAAGCAGATTGCCAGGGCCTATGAACCGTGTAAGACATTCCCAATGATCAAACAGTGGTTGACTATGATTCGCTATGATTCACTATGATTCATTCACCGCAAACAATGGCTGTACTCGTATTTATATTCGCCAGCACCTCCATCTCTTCTCGTTCCTCTCTCGTATCAACCAGCCGCCTCGGATGTTTACACATCGCGTGAAATACCATATTCCCACACAACTTTGCAACCAAGACCATCATGTCTACCCAAGTAGACAAGCCAGAAGATGAAGGCCTCACGCCAAATCCCTATCGTGTGGGCCAGAGCCTTACTTTGAGAGACTCCGACGGGACAGAACTGTCCGCTGATATCACACATGAGTACCCATTCCACTACTCGCCAGTCGTCGCGGTGAACCTGCACAAAGACGGCGTTGTTATTGAGCAGGTTATCCTCAAACTCTACGACCGGCGCTTCGGCAGTGTCCGAAAACGACTGGTGTGTGACCCAAGGCCACGCAAGGAGCCACAGCCGCACAACGAGAGGTCGGAAGCTGCCTTTTGGGATTTTGCTCGCAGCGGGATGCTGGTTCCGTTTCTGGATCGTCACAAGCATGAGGATTTGATGTATCGTATGGGTCAGGATCTTCCAGAAGCGGAAGAGGAAGAGATAAAGCCCGAGCAAGAGATATTGGCCGAACAAGAGGCTATATTTTACTATAAGACAATGGAGCGATACAGCTGCGAAGTCCGGGCTTACGACAAGATGAAACCCCTCCAAGGTCGCGGCATCCCTCGGTTTTTCAAAGCTGTCACGCTCCAGATGCCTTCTGCCCCGTCGGATATTGACCCATGTTATTTCCAAGTGCCCGGGATCCTGATCGAGAAGATCAACGGCTTCAAACTCTCAGATTTGGTCACAGAGCTACCGGCAGAGCCACCCAATGTGTGGACCGAGATTGTGCAAGCGGCAACCGATCTAGCTGTAGAGATCAACCGCGCTGGCGTTATCGAAGGCTCTGGACCAAGTAATGTCTTGGTGACACGACATCATGAAAATGGGTATGAGGTACGTCGAATCGGTTTCGGAGCGGCGAGACTAGACTCGGACCCGTGTTTCTATCGCGAGGGCAACCCGGATTACTTCAAGGATGTCGCTGCATCATCCACCAATCATGTTGCTATTGGTGCAGTGATGGCCAATAAAGTTAAGAAGCTTACGGGGATAAAGTTGAATATTTCCATGACCGATGAAATTTGGCCTGGGGTAGTGGGCATTGTGATTACTAGGTAGCTAGTAGTACCTGAGTAGGCTAGGTGACAACTTCAAAGTTCCAACTTGGATTAACCTAAGTGTGAACCTATTGGGGAGCATTCTATTGTTCTGCTAAGTGTACAAAAATGTGCCCATTGCTCTGGTCAGCTCTGCATGGGTGTAGGAGGTAGCTGCCTGTATCTTCGAGCTATTGAAATGAGGTCATTGGACGACGGTCCCTAGGTAACAAGGCCTAACAATCGCCCTATCGATAACGACTTCATGTCAGGGACCTGTCTTGATCCCTGTACCCATAGTATTTCGTGATAGCCTCATCCTGACAGGTTCCAATACCAGATTCTGCGTTGTGCACATTGACACATCCATTGACCAGAATAGCACAATGGCGGCCGTAATCGACACGCTAAAAGACTACCTGCCCTCTGGCGAGGGCTACCTGCCATACTACATGTTCGGGGTAAGCAATCAATGAATCAATCAATTTGCACACGCGCCTCCCTTCTCTCTCCCACCACTACTCGACACTACTCGACATCCCCGACCAAGCATCACAAACCTACAATCCCCGAACTACCTACCTACATTCAGAATAACTAACCAACCCCCTCCCCCCAGCTCTCCGTAATAGCAGTCGGCAACTCGCTCCAAAACTACCTAACTCTGCACTACTCGCGGCGCCTCTACAACGGACAATTCATCCCCAACGCCACTCTACCCGCGCGCACTCCCAGCTTCGAACCCGAAGATTCGACGCGCAAACTTACTCCCGCCGGCACCAATACAAAAGACGGACGCACAACCGACCAGGTGACGCCGCTCGCGGCGCGTCTGATGGGCACCTACACGTTCATCTCGGCCGTCGTGCGGCTCTACGCCAGTTACCACCTGCACCTGGCCCCTGTATACAACATGGCGATCTGGACATATGTTGTCGCGCTGTTCCATTTCGGGTCTGAGTTTGCCGTGTATAGGACTGCGTACCTGGGGCCGCCGATCCTGTTTCCGTTTTTCTTCGCGTCGGTGGGGATTTGCTGGATGGTGTCGCAGTATGGGTTCTATGTGAAGGCGTAGGCGTAGGAATACAGAGTTGAGTTTGGGAATAAATGTAGAGGCGCGTGATGGTTGATGTGGGGGTACCGTAATGCTCTGCGATTTAACAATACCCAATAAGAGTATAATATATAAATAATAGATCTAGGAATGCATGATGGGCCTTATTCCAACTTCTTCCTATACAACTCCCCCCCGCAATCCCGCAACCTCGCGGCCGCCTGCTCCGGCGTGATATCCCTCTGCGGCTCGGCCATAAGCTCATACCCAACCAAGAACTTCCTCACCGTAGCGGAGCGCAGCAGCGGAGGGTAGAAGTGCATATGAAAGTAACTATTCTCGATCTCCTCCTCCGTGCCTTCGAGCGGCGCCTGATGTATACCCGAAGAGTACGGAAAGCTCGTCTCGAACAGATTATCATACCGTCTCGTAACCTCCTGAATCGCCTCTGCAAAACACCAGCGCTCCTGCTCCGAGAAGTCCACAAGAGCGCGCACGTGGCGCTTCGCGATAATCATGACCTCGAACGGCCACACGGCCCACCACGGACACACAACGAGAAAAAAGGCATTCTGAAACACAATGCGCTCTTTCTTGGCCATCTCCAGCTTTGTGTAATCTTCCAGCAAGTGCCGCCCGTTGTGCTCGGCGCGGTATTTCGCCATCTGCACCGCCTCGACCGCTGGTTCTTCGGGGAGGTGCGTCGTCGTCCAGATCTGGCAGTGCGGGTGCGGGTTTGAACACCCCATCGCGGCGCCCTTGTTTTCGAATATCTGCATGTACCGCAGCTGCTGCGTCGGCGGGGGTACCAGGCTCTCGGGCGGCGCCTCGCGCTTTAAGAGGTCGAGGTTGGTGGCGATTGCGGATAGCGGGTTTGTCGGCGCGAGGTGCGCTGCGTAGATGCGCGTCCAGGTCTCGATGATGGGGAGCGTTTCGGCGGGACCCATGTCGGCGAGGGTCAGGTGGTGCTTGGGCGAGAAGGTGAGGACGAAGCATTTTCCCTTGACGCCTTCGGCGCGGAGAAGCAGTGATGAGAGATCTGTCGGTTGTTAGAAACGGATGCTCGTGATGGCCGTAACGGAGTTTGGGCTCACCTTCACTCGACGCGTCGGGCTCAGGTTCGTAGTCTTGCTGTACCTCCTTAACGGCGCTGTAGTCGTTCACGAAGACGAACGTCTCCTTGTAGTCTGGGTTGTTGCCGCCCTGTGCGCGAGAGTTGCGCGGACACAGATAACACTGGGAAGTGGTGACGGGTTAGCCTCAAGAACCTGGATCATCTCTTTCTGACATTGAGGCATACCTCGGGATCATATTCAGGGAGTTTGTTGACCCCGGGGCCCTCCTGCTGACCTCTGCACGAAAAGGGTCAGCACATGAAATGGTCGATCTGTCGCCGGGGAGCTCACACCCATGCGACTTACTGCCAGGGCCGCTTTGTCCGATGGGGTGAGACGAGAAGCCATGAGCCCCTCAGAGGGTTATAGCGCCTATGGGAGATATCGTCGAGGATCTTGTCTGGCATATTGGGAGGAGAGTGTATGAAGAAAGTAAAGCACGTTGGGTATCAATAATCAGTAGGTGTGAGAATGCGAACGCGAATAAGTCGCAGCAAGATGAGACAGCTAAATGGTATAGACAGCGCGGTGTAATGCTTGATCGCTCATAGCTTGGGCCTCATGTGTGTTGGACAAGAAAGAATAAAATAAGGTGAAGGTTCAATTCAACAAGGGTTTCCGACGCAATTGTCTCAAGATTGCTGTAACATTCCAATCGGTGTTAACCTCGGCGCGAGTTTGCTGCGAACGTGACATCAGGCTGGGTGGGTTGCTTGCCCCTCAATTGTGTACCGCCAGAACCCCGCGTCCACGGGAGGCTGCACATGTTGCTGTCCGTAAACATTATTAGTGGATCATACCTACAACGTGGTCAATGATGATGACTAAATATATAAGTAATTATATCCATCCTCGAGAGGACATAGTGTTTGGATGCACGATAGAAAACTGAAATCGAATTTGAACATCCATACCTCTACACGACAACCTTAGCGATACCTATGACGTGCTAGCTGGGCATGCCAGCTCGCCAGGTACCATGCCACTGGCTGGTGGCTTCTAGTTCATTTTCAATTAATGGAGTCTATATTTTGGAATGGAAAGAAGGTACGAATTTGCAATTCTACTAGGTACCTAATGTAAGAACGAAGCGAAGCTTTTCAGACACAGCTACCTAAGCGGGTGCGCAACAACATGGCAACATGCACCCCAAGCTTGCAAGATGCAGCATGCGCGATACACGTAACTAGCTGTATTCGTGTTAGCTTAAGGTTCAAATACGAAACCATTAAGTTGGAGCACGAGGGCACCTGCTTGGTTGGAGGGGCATATATATATACCTATGGGGCAGAGACTGGAAAGCAACGACGCTAAGCCGCATCAACGCGCCCCGTCCTCCTTCCTCCACTCGCAGTTGGCCCGTCGGAGTCGCTGTGCCGCGCCAACAACGCCTGCCGTTGCCATCTCACACGCCCAAATCAACATCGTCAACTTATCGATCCATCACTTTCATCCACCCCATCACCTTTACCATCAATATCTCATCGGAATTGACATGCGCGGGCTTGCGCGACACAATATCTTCCTTTGATTACCTTAATTACCCACCCTGTCGCGTAATTACCCATCAGTGACGTCCGCCTTGACTCGCACCCACCCCTGCTGCCTTCTTTGCCCGTTTCGACCCCCGAATTCCCCGTCATCGTCACGCTGGATGACACCATGGGCGTCATACGCAAGAAGACCGCCAACCGCGGCGGCGAAGGCGGCGTCAAATATGTGTGCGACGTGTGTTCCGCCGATATCACATCAACCGTAAGTCTCGTCCGACCCTTGCGCCCCCAGCCTTAACGGCATCAAGCTTTCTGTGCGCAGCAATGACCCTACTCATTTTGCCATGCCATGCCAACTTACACACTACCCCTCACCCAAAATACACCCGTCCCCCGTGCTCACACCCTTATAGGTCCGCATTAGATGCGCTCACAGCGCCTGTAACGAGTATGACCTTTGTGTACAATGCTTCGCCAACGGCGCCTCGAGCGGCTCCCACCAACCTGCCACCCACCCCTACCGAGTCATCGAACAGAACTCCATCCCCATATTCGATCGCGACTGGGGCGCCGACGAAGAACTCCTTCTACTCGAAGGCTGCGAGATATACGGTCTCGGCTCCTGGGGTGATATCGCAAACCACATAGGTGGCTTCCGCCACAAAGACGAGGTCCGCGACCACTACCTCAAAGTATACGTCGACTCACCATCCTTCCCACTGCCAAAACGCTGCCGACCAGACGATATGGAACTAGCGCAGGAAATATCAAGAGACCAGTTCCAAGCGAACAAGAAACGCAGAATAGAGGAGCGACGCGAGGCGCAGAGGACAGCCCCACCCATGCCGCCCAAGACCAAGCCCACAGCCAGTGTACCTTCGTGTCACGAGATTCAAGGATATATGCCTGGCCGTCTGGAGTTCGAGACCGAGTACGCCAACGAGGCCGAGGAAGCCGTCCAGCTCATGCAATTCGACCCCGGTGATGGCGTCAATCCCCGATCCGGTGAACTCGAGCCCGAGATGGAGCTCAAATTGACCGTCATGAACATCTACAACTGCCGACTGACACAACGTGTGGATCGGAAAAAGGTCATTTTCGAACACAACCTACTCGACTACAGAGAAAACACAAAACTCGAGAAGAAGAGATCCAAGGAGGAACGAGACCTCATCAACAAGGCCAAGCCGTTCGCGCGCATGATGAATCACGACGACTTCGAATCACTATGCCAGGGCCTACTAGATGAACTCAATCTACGCCAAGCCATCACCCAGCTGCAAGAGTGGAGAAATCTCAAGATCGGAGACCTCCGCAGCGGCGAGAAGTACGAGCAGGAGAAGGCATCGCGGGCACAGAAAGCCGTGCCAATGGGTTCCATGGACCGCGAGCGGATGGCATCGGCGCAACGTTCGAAGCAAAACGTCCAGCCCGACCCACCCAGCGGGGCCGCACTCCTGGTGGCGCCCGAGCTTCCTTTCCGGCCCTCACCAAACGGTGTCAACGGCACCACTCCTTCCTCACAGACGGCACCGGATGGATCTGCGAACGACGAGTCCAAGCCGCTTGCCAACGGCCACTCAAACAACGAAGCAGCGGCGACCAACGGTGTCGTCACCAACGGGACCTCAACATCAGCACAGACGCGTCCGCGGTACATCTCGCAGCCCATCTCGGGCGTGCAGCCGCTCGCGCTCAGCGAGGACAACGCGCCGGACCTGCACCTCCTGACGCCCGAAGAAGTGGAGCTCTGCAAGGTGTCGCGGCTGCAGCCGAAGCCGTACCTCATGATCAAGGAGCAGGTGCTCAAGGAGGCGCTCAAGGGCAACGGCAGTCTCAAGAAGAAACAGGTCAAGGAGATCTGTCGTCTGGATACGCAGAAGGGGGGCAGGGTGTTTGACTTCTTCATCAATTCGGGCTGGATTGGGAAGGCTTAGAGTGCCGGTGAGGAAGAGGATGAGGATGAGGAAGAGGATGAGGATGAGGATGAGGGTGATGGGGAGGATGTTGTGGAGGAAATACTGGAGGACACTGAGGAAGAACTATCGGACGACGACGACGACGACGACGACGACGAAGAGAATTGGGAAGGCTTCGAGGATGAAATAGGGGAGGACGATCCGGAAGCATTACAGGAGGCTGCCGAGGAAGCAATAGTCGAGGACACAGAGGACGCAATGGAAGAGGACGCCGAAGAGGGGCAATGGAAGAGAACCCGACAGAAAAGTCGTTCAAACTCGCCTCACCAGGAAGTCTTACAAAACCCGGAGCGGTTTTCAAAACAGCTCCTTGAAACGGGGCAATCACGCCGGAGGAACATGACAGACGAACAAAACGAGATGGAACAAGAACGAGACGGTCTACGTTATCACAGAAAGGAACAACACAATTTAGAGCAAGCTGAGGCAGAACCTCTCGAACAGGAGGACGCCGCCGGAGAAGAACAGGGGGCCGCCGAAGCCAAAGCTAAAAAGGAAAGACGACGAGAACAAAAACGTCTAGCCCAACGGAGATGGATAGAGAAAAACCCAGAGCGATGGCAAGAACTACAACGTCAATACAAAGAGCGAGACCCAGAGGGATTTCGAGAAAGAAACCGTGTCAGAAAGGCCAAATCTAGAGCACGCAAGGATGCTACTCCAGGAGGACGGGAGGAAAGGCTACAGAAACAGCAAGAATGTAACAAACGTTATGTAAAGAAAAAAAAAGAAAAAGCCTTAGAGCGAGCTAAGGCAGAACCTCTCGAACAGGAGAACACCGCCGAAGAAGATCAAGCGGCCACCGAAGCCGAAGCCAAAAAGGAAAGAGTACGAGAACAAAAACGTCAATACAGACAGAGAGTGATGGAGAGAAACCCAGAGTTAATTCGAGGAAAAAACCGTGCATATGCAGCCAGAACCAGAGCGGATAAGGATGCTACTCCGGGAGGACGGGAGGAAAGGCTACAGAAACAGCGAGGATATGATAAAACATATCGTGAAAAGGGGACAAAGAAAAGAACGAAAAAGAACGAAAAAGCCCCAGAGCGAGCCTCGGCAGAGGCTTCCGAGCAGACGCAGCACGAAAACAACGAAGGCGAGAGCTGAGGCAGAGGCAGAGGCTTGCTTTCCCTGCTCTTCGACCCCGTCGCAGATCGAGATGTTGAGATACCCCGAGGAAGGCGGTGATGACGATGGATGGTTGGTTGGCATTGGGGCTGGATTACTGCTATTTTCGTGCTGGGCGTTCATGTTATGCGTTGGCGTTGGGCTGTTGTGCTATGCGTTGCTTTGTAGACTTATTCCTTCCTCCTGCTACCTACTGCTAGTACTGTTATATACCTGACCTTGTGGCCTGGGGAGAGGGCATGGTTACTATACAGTGTTAATGGATTACGAAGACGAGTCGATTGGCAGGGTTAATGTTTGTGTCAATGAGTCGCGTGAATTGTTGTAGTACGTGTGAGTAGTGATGTCTCGAGGTGTTGGGAGTGTACTTGCACCCTTAAGAGAAATGAGTCTGTAGTTGCTCCTTCTCTGCTAAAGGCTATTCATTTTTACAAGTGAAGTATACCAGGTAGGTATTAAGGGGATATCATCAGATTCAAGTTGAACCAATTATGATTGAGTGGCTGTAGAGTTTTACTCTTTATTTCAAAATCTTGTATCAGATTCAGGTGAGGTCACCGAAATCTAGGTAGTATATAGCACGTTTTCCATCTTACAAGTAGCGCAATTGAGCACTTTATTAGACATTCTGTGACAGCCTCGCCAACTAGCGAATAGTAAAACTCCGCAATGACTCTCGCCATCGGTAGTTGACTTTACCAAGTGTGTCATCAACGCTCAATATTGAGTCTCTTGGCCCCCTTGGGGCTCCCCGGAGTGTTTATTATTGGGTATGTATGGATCAATTCAAAACAAGCATGTAATAATTGAACTTGATCTCACGAGATTGTGTTGTCGATGAGAGACAGGTTGAGTCCAAACAAGAGCGCGGGACCTGATAGGATATGACGTCCACTGACACAGGCGCCTTCACCTTGGGTCCATCTTGGGTCTATCTTGCAAGCAATTGCGTGCCGATAACCGGGATCGGAGTCAAGAGATAGGAAAGATTGTGGGCGATAGGTAGTATGAAACAACGGGAAGGAGAGGCTTGCGTGCCTGTTGCCGGCCGTTGATGTTTTTCATGTTGCACAAGACGTCAATAAGTCAGTCAACTTGAACCAAATCCAAAACCTTTTCACCTGTTCGAACATCATCTGAGCTTCTTATCATCTCCATAATCTCGCGTCTAGTACCATACCTACTCTACTCTACTCCGTCGTGCTGCGCCCAATCGTTTCGCATCTAGTATTTAGAATCTCAACTGCTCACCTCTTGTTACCTATCAGGTAGGTACCTCCTATTACCTGTCGGCAGGACGTTGCGGTCGGGGCAGTGAGTGGCAGTGAGTGCACCCGCTAATCGTCGGCGATCGGCAGGGGACGTGGCCCTAGACTAAGCCCGAAGTGACGGCTGGCGCGACGCCACGCCGCAGCAGCAGCAGCGCCCCCCGCGCGCCCTAGCGCCCTGCCCCGGGCCCGTGCCACAGCGTGTCTATTAGTGCAACCCTTCGCGCCGCCGCCCTTCCTCTCTTCTCCCGTGATGGCACAGAATGGCTATCTGAATTCTCTCCTAGGCTTCATGCCTCGTCGTCGCATCTTCCTCCCGGCGCTCTGCATCGTCCTCCTCATTGCAGTATGGACCTTCCGACTACCTGATCCCCGCGATTATCCCTACCGCCGTCCCCTCGACTGGCTCGAGGCCAAGAAGGCTGGTTTATCGTCCTCTGCATCCGATGCGTCGGAGCAGCCAGCAGCCGAGCCACTGCCCGACTCCAAATCACCATCTAAATCACCCTCTAAAGCATCTTCGTCCTCACACTCGGACTCGAAACCAAAAGGGGGTTCGTCGAAAAAACAACAATTCGCTTCGTACCAGGAATACCTGCCCACCTTCCCAGACAGCGATGTCGACCTCTCCCAGCCCGACGCGCCCTTCGTCAGCTGGCCCCTGAGGCGCCTCTGCGACGAGACCGAATGGGTCGACGGCCTCGTGTTCCTATGCGACAACAACTCGGGCGGCATCGGCAACATCCGGAACTACATCCAGACATGCATCCGGTACGCCATCGAGTCGGGCGCCACGGGGCTCACCATCCCCAAGATCCGGCAGCGCAACGAGGAGAACCTGTCCGATCTGTTCACCGACTTCTTACCGTTCGACTACATGTTCGACGAGCAGCACTTCCGCGACGCCTTCGCCGAGTCGTGCCCGCAGATCACCCTGTACGATAACATCACGGACATCCCCGAACTGCCCGAGAAGGAGAAAGATAAACCCAAGATCAGCAACATCACGCCGAAGGACTTCGGAAACCGTGAGAGCTGCGACCCCTGGGACCAGAACCGGCACACGGACCGCTTCGGCCAGACGTTCCGCAAGTGGCTTCATAAGGAGAAGTTCGGACACTACCCGACGCTGGACCACCCGCGCCTGATCCGCTTCAACTGGGGCGTGCTCTTCGACTGGCAGATCTACCGCGACGGGCCCGAGCTGGCCTGCACCTTTGGCGGCATCCTCAAGCTCAACGACAAGTTCATCGAATTAGGCAAGCGGACGCTGGCCAAGATGCACAAGTTCGCGCGTGACGACGGCGCCAAGGACGGCGCCTTTCTCGGCATCCATTTGCGCACCGAGAGCGACGCCCTCGGCTTCTGGCCCAAGTACGAGACGCAGACGGAGGCGTACATGAAGTTTGCCAAGGAAAAGGGATACCAGACGGCCTACCTCGCCACGGGAAACCAGACCGAGGCGGAGAAACTCATGGACGGCGCTGTCGAGATGGCGCAGATGCGCATCGTCACCAAGATGGATCTCCTCAGCGACGACGAGCTCGACGAGATCGACGCGCTCACGTGGGATCAGCAGGGCTTGATTGATTACGTCGTGTTGCTGGGCAGCGAGTTCTTTATTGGAGTGCAGCCGTCTAGCTTCAGCGTGCATGTGGCGATGAAAAGACACCTCAAGACGGGCGGGGTGTGGACGCGGCCGTATAAGGTCGGTACGCAGGGCGATGGACTGTCGTATATCGTTGGCAATTATAACAAGTATTGGTCTAATTGGCTGTTCTTGTGGGACGGTATGTGGCCTTGATTCATCAAGGCTGTGATGGTTCGGAGTCTTGGTGCTGGCTGGGGGTGGTGATGGTGGTGGGAAAGAGTATGTGATGAGATAGGAGAGGGTGATGGGGATGGTGATGGAAAAGGGGGGAGTTGATCCTATGAGGCCGCTTTCTTGTGGTTTACTTACCAAGGTACCTCCGGATCATCATCATTACTTGTAGAATGGGAGTGGTTGGAACCCTATGGAGTTTTATCATTGCATTGTTTAGTTACTTCTTTTACCTAAATACCTAGGAAGAGACAACTTTGGGCATTTTCTAAAACTGGTTTACATCGTGATCCTTGAGGTTGTTGATTTGATGTGGTCAACTTTTTGTCTTACTTCCCCTAAGCTGGAGAGAGTCCTGGGGGTTCTCTGAAAGTTTTCCCCTTAGACGGTGATGTGCCGGTATCGGGTATCTTTTAATCGCGAATTATGCATCTAGCGTATGGCAACTCCGGATCTGCTCAGGTGAGCATCATGGTAGGAAGCTGGAGACTGAACAACTTGACTGACGGAGCATTGATTCTGCATTGCGACGCATATACCGACGGTCGCAAAGACACGATTTTCCATTCATTTACGATCTCTATTTTTCACACGTAAATGAAATTATTTCAATCCACGCTTCGTTGTCATTGATTCTGAGCTACCTTAGCACAGGTACGCAGGAGCCCTTAAAGCGAGCTGCGACCCTTAGCAGGTTAGCGACTTTCGAAACTGAGAAAGGGACGGACTCGTCCAACTGCATCGACGGGATCTTATCTACATATTGCGCCATCATACAACATCAACCATATTCCGCCTCTTACCAGGACCTTGGAAGTTGAAGACCATGTCGCTCATAACGATATCGAGTCTCGAGCGCATCTCCGCATCGAAGCTTGCGGGCATGCTGCGCGCTGCGGATGCGGCGAGCACGTCTACATCTACGTCTGGAGGGGCAGGAGCAGGAGCAGGGGTTGTTGAAAGCGGCAGCATTGCTATTGTGGATGTGAGAGATGATGGTGAGTTCATTTTGATTTTCTTACAGCTTTGACTTCGGATCATCTCCCATCACTTTTTCTCTCTTTATATCCATCTCGACTCATTTACATAACCTGTACTTTTACCTTTACCCCCCTCTTCTCACCATTTCATATCCACACACCCTCACTCATCTCCTTCATCTCACTATACACCAATCCCACATCTCATACCGACCGACGACACTTATCACTTATCACTAACACTTCATCTGATGATGATAAAGACCACATAGGCGGCCACATCCGCTCCTCGCTGCACTTCCCCTCGCGCAGCCTCGACGCCACCATGCCGACGCTGCAGCGGCGGCTCGCCGATAAAGAAACTGTCGTGTTCCATTGTGCTTTGAGCCAGCAGCGCGGACCTAGTGCTGCGTTGCAGTATTTGAGGGCGCTCGAAGCTGATGGGAGTGGAGGTGGAGGTGGAGGTGATGGGGGAGGGGGTATTGGGGGTAAGAAGCAGAAGGTATACGTCCTGGATCGCGGCTTTGTCGGCTGGCAGGAGGTCTATGGCTTGGATGATAAGCTCACGGAGGGCTATCGGAAGGAGCTTTGGGAGGAGGGGTATTGAGGTGATGGGTTGAGGTGAGGGGGTGAAGGGGTGAGGAGGGGGATGGTGAAGACAGGAGTAGGTTGCAAACGTTTATCGTGTTGAGGTAAATGGAAGCGATCTTCAGCATGAGTATTCAAGTGTGTATATGTGTTGATGAAAGAAGGTATTGCGATCATCTCTCACTTGTTGAACGCTTCTGGTTGACTATCATGCTATTAAGATTTTGTTGAAGAAATCGTAATGGTCTCACTGCTAAGGTATGTAAGAGACATATCCGCACCCGGAGCGCTGCAAATCGCTAGCAGCATCATACGTTGTGCGACTTTCACGATGTAAACCACTGCCTAGCATGTGGCAGTGACCCTACGACACCACTCTATTGCCCATCAAACATCTCCACAGAATTGGCATCGGCTGCAAAGAAAGTTGTGATGTCATTGCAACATAACTATAATTACTTTTTAAGCTCTTGAACAAGGATGTTAAAAATCATAGATGTTGAATTATACCCTGGATTGCGATTGAAGCAAAGTTATGGCTAGTTACTTTCTGATGATTGTTTTGTCTGAGGCTTGATTGACGGATGGCAATAGTAGTATCCTGCTACTATCGTTGCAGTATCTCTCGCAGTCGGTATACTTCGGCAAAACTATAGTTGGAGAGCTGGCTGGCCACTTAGTAAAGTGCTTGGTACAGCTTGCAATACCATTGACTATTATCTCCAATGCTATTGATGTTAATCATAAACGTGTCACCCTTTGTGGGTAATGGTCAACTTAAGCTTTTTCGGCGAGCTCTCACGCACGAGCTTACAATAAGCGCATAGCTGGCTATAAACCCCGCCGCAGTACCATAAAAAGGCATATTGCGGTCCAGTATATCCATAGTTACCACCCGCGTAAAAGCGCCTTTTGTAGTCTTTGCAGACTGTCAATGCCGAGCTTGCTTCCCCAGTAAATCCCAATATCTGATACTCTAACTCACCGAGTCTCACTCTTGCATTATGTCTCAATCTCGTCTTGAAGGATTCGCACTTGTCGTCGGGGTATGTCCGTCCCATCAATACCGATGCAGATGCATGTTGACGCTAGATCATACAGGCCGGCGGGGGAATAGGCGAAGAAATCGCCTACTCCTTTGCCGAAGCGGGCGTGAAGGGTGTCGTGCTCGCTGATATAAACGAAGAAGCCGTCCAGAAGGCCACAGCTAAGGCACAAGCTCTCGCCTCAAACCCCTCGTGTCGCTGTATCGCTACGAAAGTCGACGTCACAGACGCCAAGTCCTGTGAGGAGATGGCCGGTGTGAGGAGATGGCCGGTCTTATGGTGAAAGAGTTTGGCAGGATCGACTATGTCATGAATGCAGCTGGTGTGAGTTGAACAATTTAAAAATCTCTCGGCAGTAGGGTTTGGCAGGTTTGACAGCGGTGATTACTCAGGTCGACGCAGCCACCTATGTCCCGATTGACGAGACCGACCCCGATGATTACGACCGTGTCATGAATATCAATACGAAAGGGGCGTTCTTGGTCATCCGAGCAGTCGCGAAAGTGATGAAGGCCCAGGAGCCATTGGTCGTTGATCTCGGGCGGCACGGGAAGCGGGACGCCGGCCGCGGCTCCATTGTCACCATCTCGTCAGCCATGGCCGTCGTCGCCGTCGAGGGCAAGATCTCCTACGCGGCTTCGAAGCACGCCATTACCGGCGTCACTAGGGCTGCAGGTACGTCTTTTTTACCAAAATGGCTTGTCATATTTACTATTGCTAACGGAGTCCAGTGGTGGACTACAAATCCGTCGGTATCCGTACGAACCAGGTCTGTCCGATCTGGGTGCGGACGCCTATGTACGCGGAGGAAGTTCGCAGGAGGCCTGAGACAGACAAGATCGCAGCGGCCCTATCGTCAGTTGGGAGAGCGATCGAGCCAGACGAGATTGCTGCTGCCTGTTTGTACCTTTGCAGTCCGGGGGCTGTGGCCGTCAATGGCCTGACGATGCTGATCGACACGGGTCTTACGTCGGGGCCGACGGCGATAGCGCTTTAGATTGTTGCTATCAGAGGTTGCCACGATTTGTTGATGAATATGTACCAAGCTATAGTATTTCATTTGGTAAGTGCGTTCGCCTAGGGAAGGGAACATATTGCACAAAAGCAGAAAAGAAACAATCGGTTGATATCGAAATGATTTGCAGTTTGCGCCTACAATTTTTGATTGATGGGGGCAACGAACAAGGAGGGAGTAGGTATAATGTGCTAGTGAGGATGCATTGTAACTGTAATCTGCAGTAACATGTAGCCACTGTTGAAGCACCACATTATTAGTTCCAGGTGGCCATGTCCGACTGGGTCTTGGATACTTCACGAGTTATCATACAGCGAACTTGTTTGTTAAACAACTTAGCTTGGCGCGGGTTTAAGTCGCTCGCATGAACATCCTTCAAGGAGTCTGCAACGACTGGGGTCGGCTTCTTGCACAACGTATCATTATAATGGTTTAACCTTACTATCAAGGTGTCTGGCGCGAGACGCTTGCCCTTCAAGTTTCCTTGCACTCAGTTGCTTATTTATACACCTTAGAATCGGACACAAAGTATCATTATTATGTGGAATCTGGACAGGCAATTATATTCTTGAGGTATCGTATGGTGTTTATAGGTTTCGTACTATCTAAGGTAGAGCTAGCATTCAAGCTATATAGATAGCTTATGTACTTAGATAGTCAAGCTGTACATACCGACTTACAAAATGCGGGCTCAGAGTCCTCCGTGGCGCAATTGGCTAGCGCGTTCGACTGTTAGAAAACAGATAATCGAGAGGTTGACAGTTCAAGCCTGTCCGGGGGAGAAGCTTTTTCTTTTCTATTGATAGACACTCTGAGATGTTTTTTGTCTTTATAAATCAAGGCCAACTGGAATTTTCCAAGCTTTTAAATAGATTTTGTTTAATATCATGGATCCTGCCTAAATGTATATATATATATATATAGCTGTTGCGCAATATAATTTTTGCACTATTAATATGTAGTTTTTTAGGCCACCAGGAAATACTATATTATATATAATATTACTCACAACAACTCAGTATTTACACTAGGTAGGTACACCAAGTACTGCGGTACCACGCCGAGTAACTTCAAGGTAAAATAGATCCATGAAGGCTCAAATGAATGCTGCGCGCTATCTACTTAAACGGCTTGCCCTGATTGATTGTCACTCTAATATTCAAAGTGGTGTGTGTGTGTATGTATTCTTGGTAGACACGTTATTGGGCATCAAGCCGCGATGATGAGGCGCTTAAGTTATTGTACGTACTAGCGGCCAGCCAACATGTCTTTCACATCACACTTCCTTCCTTTCAACTCAGCTCGTAATCATTCTGCTGATACCCCTCGCCGTTGACTCCCGGCGTGCACTGTTCGATTGATTGATAATCTGATGCTAGCTATTATATGATTTGATCGTACAGTTACTTGGCGCAAGCTGTAACAGTGGGATACGAAGGTGCCGAGGTCGCGCACTCAAATCTGTACACGTAGAACGGGAACGTCGCGGTCGGAACGGGATTTGGAGGAGGAATTCCCTTTGGGCAGCCACCATGCACTTGACTGGCCGTCAACTGGTTACATCCTCCGCAGTCCACCTTCAGCGTCTGCGTCTTGGTCTCTGTGAATAATAAACGTTGGCAGTAGTTCGGAACGAAGCCCGCGTCGTTGAAACCAATGTGTGCGGACAATTGGCAGTTGCCAGGTGCTGTGGCCGGAAGAACGCATTGGCTTGTGTAATGGTCTGCGGCGCGTTAGACTTGCTTTTGCCACGAAACCACCAGTCGCGGGGTGAAGAGGGTCTGAAAGGTCCTCATATCCATGTTTCCACTTACAGGTTGGCTCGCTTGGCCACGGGGTAGGGATCGCCGTTGAAGTCACCGTTGCTTGGTGCTTCACTTTTGTAGTTTTGACGGCCATAGGCTCGATCACCGCGGCTTCAGCAGTTTGCAACATGCCGCCGGAAAGGCCCATAAGCAGCACAAGTGCCAGGCTTCGGATTGAGGAGGGCATGTTGAATGAGGTTTCTGAATGAATAAGCTTCGGTGTTAAATCTGCGTCGTTTTTGCCGATAAACCTTAGTATTTCAGGTAGCGGGAATATGTCCGTCCCCATCGCTCTTTTTATTTACCATTAAACGTTCGCAACTCGTTCGCGAGCTGACGCTTCAAGTAACGTGTGATGCAGCATCACCACCGCTCACCGTAGGGTAGCCAAGCGCCGCCTGAAGAGTTGCATCTCGAACCAGACTCGCTAGCGGATAAATCACGTAAAAGGTGTTGCATTGCAGCAAGCTACCTATATTTAGGGACTCAGTCGACAACATTTCAACTTGCCAAGTCCGTAACCGTTCTGCAATTGCACCTTGTGTGGTGTTTCGGGAGGTTCGGCTTGCGGCACAGCATGGCTAGAATCTTATCTTGATCTAGGCCACTCCACTCCCTTCGGTTCGCGCCGATGCTGACGGACGACACGAGCTGACGATAATCAGGGCATGTTGCATTTCCGTACGATCTGAGCTTAGATGCGGGGCGTCCTGCATGCTGTGGCGCTCCGAAGCGCGATGCACGGCCGTTTTCGACACATCACCGTAAGAATGATTGAACTAGAAGATCGGGCGTGCATGCGTGGCACAGCAACGGTAGTTATGATAGGGTTGCCATGCGAAAGCGAGGTGCAGGTAACATCTCAAGATGGGTTGGGTACGTCGGCTAAAATAGTGGCTCAATCGTCAGCATGGTGATTCACCCATCGCTTGTCACTTTCATCGGTGTTGCACTGCATTGTTGTAGTTCGTACTTGAAAATCGATAGTACATCTAAGTAGCTAGTCAATTGAAATTGAGTTGGGTATATTTTTTCTTTCGCTGTCTCACACACGTAGTTGTCCCTGCAGTCTTAGTCATTCCCGCGAACATCGTGCTTAGAAAGGGCTGCATTAATCCAACGTCAGTCGCTTGGAACGTAGATACTCGTAGTCAGGCATCGCCCCTCGCACCCATCTTTCAAGCTTGCTACCTTTCTCCTCGCCAAATTCTTCCTTCCACTTTGCGACCTCCGCAGCAATGTCAACATTGCCAGCTAGTTTCGATTTATCGACCCCGGTGCTGGCGTTGATGCTGCTCAGCATCACCTGCTCGCCTGTGTCCATCTTGCTGATCTTTTCCTCGCTCAGCTTGTCCCACGAGAACCGAATCTTTTCAGGGTCCAGCCCCACGATCTTGGCGTATTTCATCACAAGTTCCGGGGATGAGATAACGTCGTCAGCGTCGAGGATAACTGGCCACTGGCTGTCCTTTCCGAAGCGTTCGGCGTGAAACTCGTACATGGTCCGAGCAAATTTCAATGTGGCCTCGACCTCGAACGGTTCAAGCTGAGAACGGCCTCTGCCAGCCACCTTCATGTCCAACTGAGCGGTACGGAACAGCGACGGGAACATCATCGCCGGATGACGGAGGAGGATTGTCGGATACCACGACTTTAGTATTTCGTCAGATACACACGTCAGGTTGAGTGGTGATCGGGTCGATTCCGGAATGCCTCGCGCCTGTGGGAGTTCGAGCAGGCGCTCGTCCGCCTTTCCGTACATGTACTCCATTTCATAGTACGGGCTGTTCAGGAAGGATATGTGCTCCTTGACAAAAACTTTCTGGCCGTCCGCTTCTGCCGCATCGAAGTGGGCCAGCAACGCATCGAGGGACTCCTGTGTGCCTTGTCTCACGCCGTCGATCTCTTCAGGCGTCCAATTCTCCGACGGTGTCTGGTATACACCCATGCGCGCCAGCATACTGGGGAAAAAGAAGTAACCTCCATGGTGAGCGGGTCGAACGTTTTGTTCGTCCAGGTTCAGTATCCGGACCAGCAGGTTGGACGCTGTCCGGGGCATGGTGAGGAGCCAGTAGCGGCGCTTTTCAGGAGTGTCGACAGTCATCTTGTAGTTGGTGGTATCTTAAACTCATTCGTTTCAGGATTATAATTTTAGCTTGTCAGGTGCTGAGATGTGCAGAGAAAGGTGGGTGGTGAGTGACTGATGGTCATGAGCATTCAATCGACTTCATCTAGCTAACCCAAGTGCTTACCCATGTAGGCTCTATATACACATACACACCGACTCTCCAGACCGCGCTCGTCCGCTTTCCCCCGTGCCCCAGAAATAGGTATGCAGTGCCGAGTGTGGGTTAGGGAGCGATAGACGGCTTCTGAATGGTTTCGTACCGACAACCGCTCCCGGGTACCGGCTGTCGGTTTGGATGTCTCCTGAAATGATCTAGTCTACGCAACAGCATGGATCGTGTTTTGGAATCATTTGCTATTAATTGCGCAACTAGACATGCGACTTATTGCAATACTTCACGGGAATGGTGTGGTGCTAGCGGATAAGCCCAATCATAGCGCAGGGTGCTGCGTCGTACTTCTCTAAGTTGCATTGTTTGTTGGCTTTTCATCCCACGCGACACTCATGCTCGACCATGCACTTCGCGTAGATCATCCTGGAGCCATATCATGATTATGTCTGATTACCAATCCAAGGGATATCACCCTGAAAAGCTACTGGCAGAGGTTGCAGTAGGCGGCCGAGTAGCCGAATCCGAAGCCGATGAAAAGAGTCATCCCATATAATGTAGGCTCACCAACATCTTGACTTCGGAGGGCGAGAAATCCGAATAGGCCGATGTTGCCATCACTAAACTAGATGTTGCAATCGGTGGTTCACTTTACTAATCGGCTTGGTCACTGCTCCAACGCTTATCAGGTCAATTGTGGTTCTTATATCCGAGCTTTCGTATAACCTATCTTCGGTCGACATTATTCTCGCTCGGCTGAGCCTACAATTGGCCCCGTGATGGTGTGTCGGCACGGGTGACAGTCAAGTTGCAAGAGCAGTCAAGTCCGAGTTGTCCGACAGGCGTTATGATCATGATCATGGATACCGCCGATCGTGGTCATTGACAGACGTCCGTCTGTGACTAGCGCTTGAAACGACTCCGCACCTGTTATCCGAAGATGCGAGTACTAATGCCGTACATATGCACTTTAAGCATTGGCCCTTTGTAGCGCACGGAACCATCATATGTAAGTACTAAGCATGCCTAGGTACCTGGTTATCATGAGCAGGCATGAGATATAATGGACATTACAGTCCAAATAACTCATTTAGCGGTGAGATTGAATTGACATGTGCCTCCCGTTTTTTTGCTCAATTTCGAAGTTGTAGCTAGCACAAACGTGAGAATGAGCATCGTGATCGTTGTTCATTCATTTAGTATTCATCACACACTAGGGCATTACGTGAGACGCCTTGTTGGGCCATTTCTAGTTCGGGCTGGCGCCCGCTTACGGCTCCATCTAGTTAGAGTGGACGTGTTTAATACAAGGCAAGTCTGCTCAGAGGTTGATGACATAGCTAGGCTAGGAAAAATAGGGACAACGCACAACGCGGAATGTCAATAGTTGGTACTAACTGAACTCCTAATTGAACAGTTAACCACCAAAAACTGACTCAGATGTATTTGCAATATGCGGCAGATACCGGAACCCAGGGTTGCAATGAGGCCAAGAAGAGAATGGCGCTGTAGGGGTGGAGATGTATTATCAAGTCTCGATTCTTCAATCCCATTGAAGGCATCCGAGTTCCTCGAATTCATTCCCATCCCGTGAAAATATTCCAACACTTGATATGCGCGCCCTACATGCCAATCTTGATGGGGATTGATGTTACTTTGTGCGATATATCAACTTCTCTGCGTCTAGGGTTGTGTATGTAGATCCCTGTACGTGCCGGCTTCCAAGCATGCGACTCAAACAAAACCCCTCGCTTCGATGTCTGAACCTCCAATCTTGGGAGACGAATGGCTATTGAAAAGCATTGGACATGCAATGGATTCGGAGCCAATCGCGATCAATCTTGTAATGGCCCAAATGGGTTTGTGGTATGCTCCGCCAAGCATCTTCAACCAAGATCTGTCCGGATGACGTTCATGCCAGCGTGCGGCGTAGTACGCACGACATGAACTCAAAGCAGAAGATGAGTTACCATGGTTTTGGTGGGCGGCATGACAATTATGGAACTAGTGACATGTGTAGTGACTTATCCACGCAATGCAGTTTCCAATTCTCTTCTTCGTGGCTTGGAGAGTATGAATTTCCTTCAAGGTCGTCATCGATGCACTTGATGTAATCAGCGAGCCGGAGCGCTTTAGTGAGCAAAAGGGTATGTAAGGGTTGGTAACGACAAGACATAGTGTTGAATTTGCAATTTGAATTGATAGATTTTGGAGATCCTCAATTTCTGAACGAACAGTGTTTGGTAGTAGGAGTAGCCCATGAGTTGCCCCCAATTCAACTTTTCAACACCTACAAATCTTCACCATGACTCCACGTTTGCTCAAGTACGTACGTACATGCCCTGATAAAACAGCAATTGTCAATCAACGAGACTTGCTATGCTCCAGCTACTGACAGAAAGGGTACCAATAACTCACAAACACAGCTAGCGGTTTAGTATTCTGCACTCACTGCAGAACCAGTGCATGCATTCGCAAAAGGGCCAGTTGGGGATGACCCTGAACGAACACCGGTGGCATATAAACCCGTATTTCGCTAACGCAACTACGCAAAGTGCGCATAGTCCGGTGGACTCGACGGTGACATATGAACGATTGAGGCCGACGCACCGCGGTAGCTCACCGTCGGGGTATAAGGGCAGACTGTCTTGCGCGTTCGGGCAATCGTTCGGGTGTTCTGGGTCCCAGTATGATACGTTGATGTGTCCACATTCGAACACTCGTGTGATGTGCCGGCACATGATGGAATGAGATGCGCAGAGGAGAATCGGAGTGTGACAGAAGTGAGCAGCTGTGGTGCACAACCCTCTGAGGGGCCAGAGTCAGAATGATTTGCGAAAGGATGCCAACTGTGTGTAGGAATCAACTTGGAACACTCCGAGGATGTCGGGCGGCAGCGCAGCTCCTGATCTTATACACAGGGTGACGTTTCTGCCAGCGTAGGAGAGTCGTCGCAAGGGATTCTTGGGGAAACTTTCGCCGCTTGCTTGTCACGACTGATGAGCTGGTTGAGCATACCAGCTGATTCATCGAGAGTGGTTACGATACTCGAAGCCTATAGAAAGAGGAAGTTCGTCGCACACGAAAAGTGTAACCGTGATGCAAGCACGAAATCTTTCCCCATGGTTGGCTGATGAGAGCTGTGACATCAAACTCAGAGACCATCGAAGGAATCAGATGTTCAACAAAAGCCCTTATTCGTGTTCAAACGACATTCGGCACACGGAAGTCGTCGTGTCCACATGTTGTACTTTTACATTAGCTGTGTCTGGTTCTGGAGCACACAGTCTTGGTTACACTATCACCGAACATCAAAGTTATATGATATCGCCGACTGACGACCTCTTGATCGTTCGATGGTTAGGCATATGCTGATTATACAACCTTTACAAATTCATTTCACGCGTGAAAATACTTGCGAGAACAACATATCCTCCGATGATCTCTTTCCCGACCCGAGCTGCAAAAGCTCAACGAGACACCATGAGCCAAGGTCGTACATATCCTGACTACTTGCGTGGAAGATATTAAAGATACTGAGAACCGAGTGGGAACACTATCCTTCATGGCTTTCACTTGCCTGCCTGAAAGAACTGTTATTTACGGCGTGACACTGCCACAGATGTCGCGATAGGTGGACGCATGACTCAACCAATCGGCTGAAACCTCAACACTAGACTCTTCCTTGCACTACAGGAACCTATGTCAAATTCACGTAGAAGATCAGTGGTACATGTGCCCAAAATCCAAAGTTTTACCCCCGTCATCAAATGGCATTAATTACTGATCAAAGCAGACTTTTAACCTATGGATGGGAGTTAAGACGGTTCCCCTGCAAAATACATGACAATCAAAAACGTTAGATGAACGGGCTAATTATATCATAAGACCATTATCAATAACATAAGTTTACGCTCACGATAACTTAGTGTTACCGAATCGGAATATTCTGGTTTCCACGTTTTTGGCGCTATGACACAAACACGTCGTAAAGAGCAACTCAAATACCCAATAGCTGGTCAACGTTGCCAAAGATTTATCCCGATCTATACTATGTCAATAGTAGCATGTGTGAAAGTGTAAGGGAACTAATTCACTCATATATATCATAACCATGCCATGTTATCGCACATTTGACCTACTTGGAGAAACTCGCATCAACCTTGTCTATTGTACTAGTAACACAATGTCGCAACAGTCAGTCTTGACGCGCACTTTGGCGACCAAGTGGCGACCAGTAGGAAGCTGTACCCTCAGCTGACTCAAGTTGCGACTGCTCTGGAAAGCTGTCACTCTCAATGCCTTTGCGGCATCTTCCGGCATGAAATCCTTTGCTACAAGGCCGCAGTGCACTCCTAAGTGATTACCACGGCGCTCATATTGATATAGCAACAGGAATGACGGCCAATCTGGGTGTCGAATATTTTCAAAAAGGAGATACCCTCTGCCGTCCCTCGCCCTCAGCCAGTAAGTAGCCTTCTGTGTTTTGTCCGAAACATTCGGTGTCGATGTGGCCCACATTCTATAGCCGAGCCGTCTGACGCGAGAATGAAGGCGGACCGGTGGGAAGTTTGGCACAAGAGATTCTTCAAATGTTGGGCTGCGAACCAACACTACCGGTAGTATCTCTTCGTTCAATTGGCCAATGTTACCCTCTGCGTCCAATGGCCCGTTCATGTCTTGGAGAAAGTACAAGTGACCGTCAAAGTGGTAACGGCAACGTAAGAAAGCATTATCAGGGTCCGTCTTTAACAAAAGTACAACCCTTCCGAACTCTGCACGACACTGCAAGATCCGGACCCTAGTATTGAGAACTTGACGATCTCCAGGGTAGTCATTACGTATTATCGACGTCAGGGATTGACCCGGGTCAGAAACCCGACGAATGAGCGAAAGACTGTGGTTGTCCAAAAGGTCACGAACTAATCCGTGTGGTCTAGAGCTGGGTCCAGGTATGCTAACCCATAGCTTTACGAACCCTTTCGAGATCTCGAAGAGGCTGGAATGGCCAGCGCTGTGTCTTGAGCCTAACGTAATGCCGTTCATGCCTGCGAAGCAGCGAGGCGAGTCGGCAAGAACCCCTGCAATGCTGCCACTGTGGTCTTCACTATAGGGGGACCATGCAAATATTGAATCATCATCAGTGGTATTCATTATTTGTTCTTGTAGTCGTCGAAAAGCTCTGTCCCCCTCGCCGTATATTAGTGGCATATGTACGTCGAGTAACCCTAGAAGGCAGTAAGACATATCCTCAATCCTAGTAGTCACCCTGGTCGCAGCCCAAGACAGCTTCTTCGCAGTGCTCAAAGTGCGTAGGGACTCATTTATATCCCGTCTTGGCCGCGCAGTTCCCAGGATCTCATGATCTATTCCGGTGATCTCCGAAATGCTGCGTATGAGGGAGACCTTGGTCCCAATCTCCTGCCAATCTGCATTGAGAAAAACGACAGAGTCAGGGGCAATTAGCTCCTGCAGCGTCCACCCCCGTGAGAACCATGTACTGGCTGGGAGGTCTGGTATACTTTGTACGTCGCTTAGGTAGGCGTAACACACTGCGGCGTCCTTGTACCAGCGAAACATGGAATTAACAGACTCCGACAGCTCAGCGCTCGATGACTTGTCAATACAACAGCTGTCAATCCAAGTATACCTGAAGCCTTCATGTCGTGATATCGTGCAGCAGCCGAGAATCTTCTTCCAACCTTGCATATCGGAGTGCCGGTCACTGGTCAGATCCTGAAACGTGACCTCTTCATCTTCCCATCGGTGCGAAAGTATCGAGTATCGCGGGATATCAGATCCGAGAAACTCTTCTAGTCCGAATGTCCTCACATTCAAGAGTCTCATGATCGCCACCCCGCATCAGCGTCGTAGGGGTTTCTCAGAGATATTGTGCAGCTTGATCCGGCTGAGTTGGTTCAAGTCGATCTGAATTGGTGATATATGCTCCATACTCAGACAAAACCCAGCGTCGACGTGATTTTGACGCGTTGTTGCATTTGCATGGAATGCATGACCACTTCGGAAGAACTAGAGCCCCCGCCTTTGGGGGCCAAATGTCTATTGATACCTAGTGAGCCAACCCCGCTTGACATTAGGTACTTCATCGAATGAAACACGTCTTAAATTGTAAATGATTAAATAGAAACACATTTACTTAAGTAACACGTTACGCATATCTACAGTCGAGATCCTAGTAAAAGCCACGCCCTTAAAGTACCTACGCTACCCGGCTCACAGAGACTATACCAAGATAAGCTAGGTAAGCTAAGGTTATATAAACTCTGCTTAAAGAGAGTTCTTGCAGGAGACTTTGGCCCTATGAGGCCCTATAACCCCCCTGTAGCTTGGTCCCGAGAGCCTTATTCTGCCTAGCTTAGCGCTTTACTTACCTGTTGTAGAGAGTCTGTTGAGTGATGTTTATAGTGAAGAGTACTTGCTAGTACTCTTCAACTGCTTCAATTCAATCTCTCTTTCATCTCTCGTCTTCCTTTTCCTTCTCTCACCAGCATTTACGTCTCCACCCACATTCCAATCGGAACTCGTCAAGATGAGAAACCAATTCGGTCCCGCCCCTAATTATGCTATCTCTACAGTCACATTTGATGACTGCGATGGCATCCCTGCCCTGTCAATCTACCGTGGAATTGTACCAACAACTCCCGCCATCGAAGGCTCATCAGCTACGGCTGTCCTGCCGCCTCTCTTTTCTTTCCAGGTCTACGTGACATACAAGATTGATCTCGTTTCAGAACGTGAGATCCTAGCCCAAAAATTTTTCAATAACGCGCTGGAAGAATTCCGAGACTCCGATCTCGTCCGCTTTGACATCTACTTTCGTCCCAACGCCACCAACACCCAGATCTTACAACACTATGCCTCAGAGAAGAGGGCATTGAAGAGCTATGCTACTCATGCAGACGACTTTTGCGGTTTTGCGATTGTGATCACGAGCGAGACGTGGGAAGAGAATGGCGTGCACCTCTTGTTTCATGATCCGCCAGCTCAACATCTCAATTCCAGCGAACGGGAGGCGATCCTCGGGGACGGCACCAGCGAGGAAGGAGTCTTGCTCGTTCATAAGCCGATATGCCAGGCGGCTATCAGATGCTCGCTGTCTCTTGATTTGCGCGGGCTTGCTGAAAACACCGAAGACTGGGCTGACTTTGACGAGAGATACAGAGCGGCTATCGAAGAGGGGCGTGTTCAATGGGGATGAGCGTGGTATTGACTATTGAGCGTAGCCCACAGTCCGAACTGCCTTGATAACCTGCCCTCTATAATTCTACGTATCACAACAAAGAGTAGCGTGTTGTGTGAAGCGCTACTGCCGTTTACGCCACTTCACCACTACTACACCTCGTCGACCGCGGTTGATGGAATCACGCGGTCATTGTTCCTCGTTGAGCTCGCCGAGCCCTGCTTGCTTACAGGTTGCTCTAGTTGTTATTCTTTAGTATCCACATCGAGTCTCATTCTACCACGTGCTTTCCCATTTCTGCCATTGCTGGGTGGCAGTTTTAGCAGGTGCTGCAACACTGGATGCACCAGTCTGGAGCTCCTAGGTCACCGTCGTGTGATCTTACAGTTTCCTGTCACCCGCAAGCACATCTCAGGTCCACGGGCCACTCGCCCTAGTCCACATTCCATAACGACTATTCGGCACAGAGACACCACTCGGACCAACCTGACTCCCAGGGTTTGGTTGAGCGAATTGCAGTACATTACCTACTCCCCCCGGCCCGAAGAACGTGGTTACCCAGTTCGCAGCTTCGTCGTTCGCTGAGGTGGAGAGCCCTTCCATGGCTGTCTCTGCTTGAACGGCCCAAGCTCTCGCGCGAATCTCGATGGTCGCAAGATACACATCGATCCAATAAGCCCAAAGATCCCGTAGACCCCGATTTGCGCCGGCTGGTCTGCCTGGTTCCGCACCGGCGTGGCTGCCCCAAGCATATGCTGCATCAAACTGTGCCAGCGCGTTTTCAAATGCCTGGCCAGAAGCTTGGAATTTAGGTGCTATCTCTTGCTTGCGCATATACCCAAAAACCCCAGCAGTCTGTAAATATCCAGTCAGCTTTGGGTCTTCTTGATAGTGGGTTTGTGGACGAGACTCACATTACGTTGGGTGATCTTAGACGCACGCACTTTTCCAGTTACATGCAGTGCCCCAAGATTGTCAAAACTGAAGAAGTGTCCTTTGTTGTTGTTGATACCCTTATACAGTAAAGCCATGCGACCTTTACCAGCCCCGCAAGAAATCAAAGAAATGAAGGACGGTCTGTGCCTCGAAGATATGGTCGGTCTGGTACGTGCTCGTATCGACTTGATTGGACGTGAACTTTGAAACGTCTGTAGGGCAGTTGCGTGTCGACGTGCCTTGCTCGTCGAAACCGAACCACTTCGTAATCCCATCTGTGTTGCGCCGGTTACACTCGGGGTACGGATTGAATCTGACTACCTGGCCGCTGCCCGGGTTCGCGGAATCCAGGAGCCATGTACCAGTCTTGGACCCTCGCTTCCACAAATCGTGGTCAACCTGACTGATGTTTTCCGCTCCCCATTCTACGCCTAAATCGTCATGGTCGCGCGAATCAATGATATTGGCCTCGCACGTACTCTCGTCTGAGCGTCCGAGAACCAGCACACAAGAGTCACCTGCGGCAGCGGTTGCCCTCCGACCGACTGCTGCAGAGTCGCACAATGGACACGGCCCTGGCGAGGTCCCGCCACCATTATTACCGACTGGGCACTGAATACCCAGGCGAATGATCGGACCATACGTTTGTGCACGCGTTTCCAACCCGTTGAAAGTCCTATGATCGCTTCGGATCTCAAGGAGATCAGCACTCGATGGACTCGAGGCAAGTTCGTCAATGCTCTCATTGGATCCAGGTAATTCAAGAAGGCCCCGTGACGTGATAGGACAGGTAGCGGGGATGATTTGGATAGGGTCACTGGAAGCTATGGGGAGTGGCGACTTGGCCAATGTCCAGCCTTTGAAGCTCGGCGCCTTGATTGACGCGTATAAGTCTGCGCCAGCATCAACCCCATAACAGAAGGTTGAAGACCTTGGGGTCCCAGAGCCTCCACCGTGATTAGTGTCGGCGTGGAATCGAATCCAGCCGTCAGCGACCAGGTTAACACTCGCGCCTTCCGTCTGGATGAAGTTCTTGTTGAACTCGACTCCGAAAGAGACTGTTGGCTTGACATGAAGCTCCACGAATCCGGAAGCAGAGACGCCGTACATCCATTCTGGTGTAAGCAGCTCCTGTGTTCCATCGCGGTTAGGTGTTTTAGAAGCCTTGGGGTCCCAGTCTGGACCTTGATCTGGATATGTCTGGCGGATATCCCAATCTGCGAGGTTCACGTTGGCTTCAAAATATGTTCCCAAGGTGAGCTGGCCTTTGACCTGCCCCACGAGCTTGAAGTTCGGCCCAATGGTAACAATGCCTGGGACCACATACGCGGCGCCAAATTGATCGGCAGAAACGAGCGTTTTGTCGCCGCTGTCAAATTGGGCTGTTGCAACAACATCGGCTGTGAACTTGGCACTGACTTTGCCACGGTTATTGAAGTACAAGTAAGAATCTTGAAAACTGACGGATACCGAGTCGATAAGCGTCGTGATCAAGGTGAATCCGAAACTGGTATGAAGTTCGACATGTGTCGATGCCCGGACATCCAGCTTTCCGGACACAGTTGTGCCGGCGGGCCCGATTGGACATCCCTGAACAACTTCGTTTAGCAGAATGACCGTGAAGTCATCAGTGTAACTGTTGGATATGATTGGGACATCGGTCACGCCGTTGAGGAGACCCTTGAGCCAAGAGATGATGTCGCTTCCAAACCACCGTTTGTGCAGTTCGTCATAAGGGAGCACGCCTCTCCTATGGTCAGCCAAATCCTCTCGCCATGCGTCCTCTAGCCATCTCTTGTGATTGCCGTTGAACGTGTCTAGTGAGCGCTTTCGTTTCGTCGCGGTTTTATTGACAATCTTGTCCCAATACCCTGGCTCGTTGGAATAATCAATACGCATATGCGTAGTTCCCAAGTCGCGAGGAACACGAGAAAAGTCATAGTCGAAAGTCAAGTCAAAGATCTTAGACTGAAGCAACCCACGCTTGACAAGATGTTTAGGAAGCCCTTGGTTCCGAGACTCTCTCATCTCCTTCACGACCGCGTATTTGCCGGGCCCGCAACCCTCGGGCATCTCCACGATAGTTCCAGGTGCACCATGGCCTAAATGAATCTTGTCACAAGTACTGGTTTCCGTTTGGTCTGTGCACATCATCCGGACAGTTTGTGCTTCTTCGCTCTTATCGTCAAAGCAGTCGAAGACTTCCCAATGCGACCCATCTCTGGCATTTAGTGAAAGTTGGATTGTCTCTGGTGATGCCAACACCACGAATCCGAACTCGGCATCGTTGGGATCATCACCAGACTTGAGAGGGGACGATCCTCCGTACGTTGGGTCTAGTTTGAGATTGTAACTCGAGTCGACACCAGGGCCTGTAGGCGGATTTGGAAACAGGTCCTCCAAGGGAACAGGCAAGAATGGCGACTGTCCAGCTGGCGGATCGCAGCAGAACGATCGCTTTCTGCTTAGGAACCCGCAGTCCGTGCCTTCACCTTCATAGCTGGTGGTCAGCGACACTGAATGACCTGTCGGACAATGGTCATCGAAGCAGCTTCCGCCCTTGCCATACCACTTGCAGTTCTGCCAATCCTGGGTTTTCTTGCAGCAGAAACTCTGCTCGTTGCCCCAGCAGCTCTCCACTGCCCACGTGAGCTTGTTCTCGTCCGAGTCGCAGCTGTCACCACAGCCGGTCCATCGACAGGCAGGGGTTTCTCGCGTTGCTGGACAGCAATAGAACTTCCTCCCGTCAGTGCATCTCTTGCCGTCGCCCCACCGGCTTGATGCTAGTGCGACCTCACCAGGATGACACTGACCATTGCACTTTGGATGTTCACCACGCCACGAACAGGTCTTCGCATCTGGGGCTGATGAGACAGGACAGCAAATGGAACTGTGATGACCCTTTCCATTGCATTTTTGCGTGGACATGAGCACTTCCCCTGTTTTGCAGCCAGTAGTACCACAGTCTGTTACGCGACAGTCTCCTCCTCCAGCCTCCTCCCAGTTGTTCGCGCCCCTAGCCGCCGCGCCGATTTCGCCCAGCGACTTGGGGTATACAACGCCTGCTAAAGCATCAAGCTGCGCGGTATCTTGATCTAGGGACCAGATGAGCACCCCCCCTAAGCCCATCTTGTTGGCCAAATTGATTTTGGCCTGGAATGTTTCCCGGTCGTCATAGCTCACCCACTGGTCTCCGCCCCAGGTTACATACTTGACCTGGTTGGTCTTGTCATAGTAAGGTGTTAGCCCATTGGTAGAGATAACGTCCATAATCTCACGATACGATAGGGTTCCCGAATTTTGAGTACATGGGCCCGGCGAGGCGCCCCCCTTGAACAAACAACCTGGTGTATAGCATCCTGGATCGCTCAATTGAAACGAACGACCATAGAAACCTAGGCCGAGGTTGAGCTTGTTCGCTGGGATGGAATTTCGCCAGTACAGATCCAAGGCAAGCTTGATCTCAGTCAAGTTGGTGTGCGCCAAAACTGCGTTCTAGTTAGTGCCTATAAGAAGATATGGCGGCCGGAGAGAACATTCATACCATGATTCCCGATCGGGTTTGAACTGTCCCATGTCCCGTGAAGGTCATAAGACATGACATTGATCCAATCGACATGTTTTGTCATCGCGAAGAGGTCAAAGTGCCGCAGATACCAGTACGAGGTAGGAGCCGTGAAACTGATTACGCCACTGAACCTGGCTCGCAGATCGCCGAGAAGCTTGGTATAATTGACGCCGTCATCACCATGACCACCGCGGTCTCCCGCTCCTGGATACTCCTGAGACTTTGTTAGCTCGACGACGGAAGATGCACTCAGTGTACTTACCCAGTCGAAGTCTACACCATCGAACCCGTAGTTCGTCATGAACGAAAGCAGACTGTCGATAAACTTCGCTCGCTTTCCGGAGCTACTGACAATATCACCAAAAACGGGCTGTGTGATAGTGCCATTATCATTGAACGTCCACCCACCAAGAGACACGATGACCTTCAACTCCGGGTTCTGCTTTTTCAATCCGGCGAACTGCGCAAACAGTTCGGTGGGAACAGTGTCATCCATAGTGGTGATAGCATAGCTGCCCGGCGCTACGTACGCAAAGGAATAGTGCAGGTGAGTGAGACTCGAAACTGGGATGTCCTTCAGCTGCATGCCAATGCAGTTTTTCTTCCAATTCCAGGCCTCATAGTACCCTATCATGCGCGACTGGACATCGCCACCGGAAGACCCAGAGCCAGGTTGGTCACAGTTCGACTAAGACAGACAGTTAGCAAGATCATGTTCACCCACAGAATGATGGAAGACGAACTTGGCACGTCGTGTTTTTGTTATTGGTCTTGGCGCAAAATTCCCCCGTCGTGCCACAGAAGCCGAATTGACTGCAGCACACTTTCAAAGGACATTCTTGACCAGGTGTTTTGGCATACCGACCACACTCAGCCTTCGCATTGCATTGACTCCAACAGTGGTCGTTTGGGCTAGTACCATCACCACAACTCTCTGGACCATACCCGCAGAAACCGGTCTTAGCGCAGCAAGCACCGTTTTTGCAAGGCCTATTCTTATCGCAGGAGAAGTCCTCTACAGTTCCACCGGCCTGTCGTCTTTGTAAGACGTTGCTTTGGGCATGGTAGAGATCTTCACTAGGACAAACACCCGGCAGGGCTCTTGTCTTCGCCAGGAGACTCTCTATCGAATCGACGGCTGGAGAAATTGGAACACATGTGTCTGCTTCCGCCACATTGTGAGAAGTAGCGACCAACTCTAAATGAGAGCTTGGTAGGCAGGCGACATATCTTAAGTGAGCTACAACGCTCAGCAACGAGAAAAGTATAGTTTGCATGGTAGGTAATGAATGTTGAAAGTATTTATTTCGATTAATGAGCGAACATATCCTAGGAGGCAAACTTTGACGGCTCGGACAGAGAACCTTAGGTCGCAAAACACACGACTTAAAGAGAGCCTTTGAATAGGCTCATGATATACAATTACTGCCGACTCGTCAAAAACAGGCCTCGCAGATTCCTGTACGATATCCAGCAGTCGTTCAATTTATCTGAATCAGTAGCTCTGCTGCGCGGTGGTCAGCCACAACCCTTTAGTTGGCTGTGCCGCACGCAAGGCCACCAATGCGATGGCGGCTGTCCCTGAATCTGGCATGAGACATAAGCCAAGGATTCCCCAGGCGCGCCGAGAACATCTCACCGTAGCATCGCTGCAACATCGCGGCTTGTTAAAAGCTTGACCACCCACGCTAGCATATTGTTCTTGGACGGACATCCTTGCCTTGGCAACAGCTTTGCGATACATTGCAGATAAGGGATACCAGGCACGTGGTGCCTATCGTGAGGTCTAGATGCGAGAAAGCCACTTTCTTAATTAAGGATTATATTACTGAGGCTCTTAGAGTTAGCGCAATGCACCTTCAGCAACTACGACCTGCAATGGGGTTATCGTGAAGGACTGACTTCTAGTCTGTGAGGATGTTAACTCTCAGGCTGGCGGTGCGACTCCTTTGCTTTGGCAGGCGATACGCTCGATGATCGCAATCTCGTACACTTCCACGTCGTTCTTTCGCCTTCAATCACTATGTTGACCTCACGATCTTACAAGTCGCTCATTCAAGCGTTAGGTTGCCTCAGCATCCTGCCCTCTGCCGCGGCGCAGTCCTTCCAATATGTCTTCAGCGACTCTCTCCCGGGCACCGTTCTCACGTCCGCATGCTCGGCCGCCCTGACAAGCAATATCTTGTGCGACCCATGGGTTTCGCATTTTCGCGAGGGCAGCTATTACAATCCTGCCGGGCTGAAGAGCGTCTGCACGACGAGCTGTCAGACTGCCATCAAGAAGTACCAATCGGGCCTCGCCAGCAACTGCAAGGGCCTGACATACAACTTCACGGAGACGACGTATCTACCGATTGACTCAATCGGCTCGATGCTCGCCTATGTCTATTCGCTCACCTGTTTGCAGGACAGTGGACGCTTTTGCAATTATGTCGCCTATCAAGCTTCGTTGCAAGCGGACGTTAATGCGTCAACACCCCTGGGTAAGTCACTCAAAAGAGGATCGGGTTAATTCAGCTTCAACACAATGCTAATGCTAATCTAGGCCGGCCCGATAATACTAAACCCATTTCGCCTTGTGACAATTGTTTCGTGAAACAGCTTCAACTTGAAGCAGGATCGCCTTTCGCTGGCGGCGATGAGCTGGTCACATCTTACAGCGCTCTGACCAGCAGTTGCAAGGTGACTAGCATGCCAATTGCGACCACTACTCTGTCTTCGAGCACGGTGTAAGTCAGAGTTGCGCCCTTCAATTTGTTTAGTCATCTCATAATATCACAGCTCCGTTACCCCAACGACAACGCCGACATGCTCTGGGAAGACTTACAAGGTCTCGCCATCGGATACATGTCGCTCGATCGCCCAAAGTCAGGGCATCAGCGTCGGATGGCTTGTCTCGGGTAAGTTCAACTTTATCGCATGAACTTACGTTTATCAGGGTCATTGCGTGTCAAAGTTGTACTAAAGTTAATTATCTACCGATTCAGATAACAGCTTGAACGCATACTGCGCTGAATTCAAAGCCACCGGTTCTCTATGCATTCAGAACACTTGCAAAACGTATACAATTAAAGCAGGTGACACATGTTCTACCATTGCGAAAGCGCACAACGTAACGTCTTCGCAAATCATCAGCTGTGAGAACTCGCACGATATCAAACCTACAGGAACTATCACTTAATATCTCTAGGGAACCCTATTCTGGACTTGACATGCAACAACATTGGCGTCTCAATAAACGACCCAATATGCATCGGCAAGCCAGGAGTGCCTTACGCCAGTCCAACAGTAACGATTCCAGTTGCCACAAGCTTCACGACAGCAGTACCAGCTCCAACAGATATCGCGACAAACACAACAACGAAATGCGGCGAATTTTATCAGATCCAGAAAGGCGACTACTGCAATCTAGTGTGTCTCAGGTTCAACATCAACCTGAATGACTTTCGCTTCCTCAATCCGGCCGTCAACGTCAATTGTACGAATTTGTTTGCTCTCGAGAGCTACTGCGTCGCGCCGGTCGGTGATTTAATCAACTACCCTGGATATTCCGGCTATGTAGCACCCAACAATGCGACCACTTCCTCCGCTTGGTCATCTGCTCCCAAAGCGACTTACACTCCCCCCGTATTGAACATCACGGACAACACTCCACTCGCAAATGGCACTCGGTCGGATTGTTGGTCATATACCAATGGTGGCAGGTTACAGATCCCCATCAATGGCACATTTTACTCATCCACGTGCGAACTCGTTTCTTCAACGTACGGTGTACCGTTAGATCAGCTGCAAGATTGGTGAGTCACGCCTGTCTCGTGAAGTTGCACGATACAATTGCGGCTATCTCACTGTATGTCACATACTTATGACAGCGTAGGAACCCATCTCTTGACACAGCGAGTCCAAACTGTGCATTCCAAGCAGGCGTGCGATACTGCCTCTTGGCGTACAACCCAACAACCACCACCACCACCACACCCACTCAAACCGTAATTTCGGATATGATACGGGTAAGCAAATGTACCACTGCTCTTCAACTCAGACTACTAGAACTGACACTGCAACCCTCAAATAGCCCGGAACTTGGACCAACTGCACAGCCTACTTCGAGGTGAACTTCGGCCGAAGCTGCCAGAGCGTGCTTGACTACTTCGGCCTGACGATCGCGCAGTTCAGCAAGTGGAACCCCGAGGTCGGGATGCAGTGCGAGAACCTTTGGCAGAATTACTCGTACTGCGTGTCCCTAACGCTCACGCTTGACCAAGCAGCCGGTGCCGGACAGGCCGACGGCGGCGTCACCAGCACCACAACAACAAAGTCCACGCCTACCTCGGCCAAAGGTACGACTTCAAGTACCAGCAAGAAAACGACCACGACTAGCAGCAAGAGTACGACCACGAGTAGTAGCACAAACCCTGCGATCCCGTCGCCGACGCAACCGAATAGTATCGCGAAGAACTGCAACAAGTACAAGATCACCGCGGACGGGGATTACTGCTCCAAATTTGCGCAGAATAATGAGATCACGGTTGATCAGCTAGCTAAATGGAACACTGTCCTCGGGGCGGCCGGGGCGAACTGTGACACGCAGTTCTGGCTCAAATATTATTATTGCGTTGGCGTTGCTTGAACAGATAGCTACACTGAGTTGGGTGTCGAACGTGGAGATGGTGTATGCTACGGCGCTGCTTCCTTGTGAGTAGTTCGTTCATGCAAGTATTCTCTTTCATGAATTGGCTTACTTACTAGGCCACTTATTTACACCAATTGAGCTGATGTCAAGTGCTTTTGGACCAGAGTGAAGGAATATAGCAGTAGCTACGTACCTATCCAAGTAGAATAGTAAGGGAAGGTGTCAATTTTGTTGATTCCTGGGCTCTCCCATATAGTGGGAGTCCCAAAAACAGCCCTCTGCAAAGGAGCCCCTGGGTCATTGTGAGGCTCATGCTACCTTGGCACCTGACAGTTGATCATTTGATGGCTTTGTAGCCCATCTGAGCACAAGCCAGATGCGATTTAGGCAAGAACACACTTGAAAGGCTGGGATTAGGCAGGAAGTGGCAGCACAGAAAGACCAGGAGCGTTCCGTAGAAGATGATAGGTATTGTTGGAATGATACCGGATTAAGAAGCCGCTACACGTCCGTCCCACTGGCTCATGGTGTATGTAACCAGGTCCTTCCCATCTCACACACATTAGGTTACCTAGTGGCCAGGCAACTGAACAGTCCGTCCACATACCTCACTACGTTAAAGAGTAGAGGATTCGTAACCCTTGCTGCTCTTCTACAAATTCCAAGTATTCCCACAACTCATCAAGAAGTTCAACATCTAAAGACTCACTATCCCAATCTCATATCATCAAAAACGTATCAACATGAACGACGGTAGCGGAGACCAGTCCGTTCAAGACGACGAACCCATCAAGATGGTCGGCGGTAGCGGAGACCAGTCCGTTCAAGACGACGAACCCATCAAGATGGTCGGCGGTAGCGGAGACCAGTCCTCTCAAGACGACGAAACCATCAAGACGGTCGGCAGTAGCGGAGACCAGTTCGTTCAAGACGACGAACCCATCAAGATGGTCGGTGGTAGCGGAGACCAGTCCGTTCAAGATAATGAACCTATCAAGATAGTCGGCGGTAGCGGAGACCAGTTCTTTCAAGACGACGAACGTGAGTCAAACTTGCGACAGATTCACATACGATGTGACCACCGCGTTGATAGCCTGCAATGCATCTACGACGATGGTAGCAGCTCAGACAAGCATGGAGGGGATGGCGGCAAAGATGAAATTTTCGCCCTCGGTCCAGGTCAGTGCGATAGGATACTCTCACGATGACCTGTGCGTTTTGCTGACGTTCTCAATGCTTTTAGACGAGGCAATCATTGTAATAGCTTTCCCACCATGCCAGTTGATCAAGCAGCAAGACTGACCATGTGTATCTAGACGGTTTGGATATGGTCCGGTACGGAGATCCATGCCATCCAGTTTCGGACCACCACAGGACGACTATCCTCAAAATACGGCGGCGACGGTGGCACCCTGTACACCTTCCACGGTAACAACGGTACGCGAGAACGAGCTCTGAGGGGATTTGCAGGCCGCTCCGGGGCTATGCTCACTGCCTTGGTGGTAAGTTCAAGTCTCTGTGATTATTGATGTCGCCATGTGACAGATGTGTATCTGACAGCAGCCTCCTAGCCGCTGTGGTCGAATACGCGCGAGCTGGAAGGTGAACATCTCGTAGTGGGGCCTTTCCAAGGCGGCGATGGAGGTGATCAATTCGACATGCTCACCACCGTCGGCAACGCACTCCCCTTCACCCTAAAGGCCATCTATATTCGCTCGGGCATCTACGTAGACGCGATCGAGGTAGTTATTCCCTATCTCTGAGATATTTCCCACTATCCTCCAACTGATTTGAGACGATCTAATGCTGATGATGTTGATACCGAAGTGTGTCCTTGCTGATGTCGACGGCCGTGGAGTCCGAACGGGCCTTAGGGGAGGAGACGGAGGTGAGACCCACGTCTTTACGCTGGAAAAGAACGAGCGTATCATACGTGTCGAGGGCCGCGCCAATAAAATCATCGATAGATTGCAGTTCTTCACGGACAAGGGCCGTAAGTGTTCGCCCAATACCAATTCTGTCGAAAATTTACTCACTTCGTGTCCTATAGGTGCTAGCCCGACATACGGTGGCGACGGAGGCCACGCATTCGTCTGGAACCCTCCACACTCGGGAAATAACTCGCCCGCTGACACCAACATGTCCCTGATGTGTTTCCAAGGCCGATCCGGTAAGTGTTTAGAACGCCTAGCTCCAGTATGGGCCCCCGATCCGCCCGTCCACTTCGCTCTGACTATCGACTGGTTCGATGCCTTCATCCCGACCATGAACGGCAAACCTTTCAAGAGTGACCAGCTCGTTGAAAACAGGGAGATAGATAAAACGTCAAGCAAGATGGTATGGACCATGCCAATGTATAAGTCCTCGACCATCACGCTCTCTGACTCGAGCCGCAAGAAGCTCGGCGGCAAGGTAGTCTTTGACGTCATCTCCAAGGGCAAGCCCGGTATCCCGTTCATCTTCGCTGAAAGTGCGGACAGCATGGAGACCGGTATCGAAAGCAGTGCCGAGGATGGATGGGGCAACACCGCGACGGACGGCCAGACTGTGTCGCGCACATACAATGAGATTATTGTTGAGCAAAACGTTACCTTGCAAACCCGCAAGCAACTATACAAAAGCGCCAAGGCGTGGACTATATCCGTTGAGGGCCTCGAGTGGATAGGTCATGTCATTGTCACTTATCTCGGGGGTGGGAAGAAAACGATTGCTGTCGATGGCACCTTTGATGGTGACAATGCGGGTGCGTTCAGGACCACCTACAGTATCGGGCCCTGAGGTCTTGACAACGAACTACCTACAGTAAGGAGGAGGTAGACGACCTATTCGACTTCGACGCACTTTTTATCAATTGTAGGCATGAGAATACAGGAGCTGCATTGGTCAACTGGAGAAAAGCCGAGACGAAGCGTATGTTTTATCGAAGCGTTTGTTTAATCGAATTGAAACATGCATCGTCAAAGGGACGGTGAACCATGCCGGCAAACCATGGATAGTGGGCGCCATGACGAAGTTCTCTCACTTTCTAGACACCAACCATTCACTTACATAGATACCAATAGAGTCATCAGGACGAATTTCTTGTTCAGCCCATATGATCGATATTTTGGGTTACTGATCTGTCCGTAGAGCTCAGGCGGTGACAGTCTCCGACAGTGTTTCCTCAACCCGCCCTCTCCCGTAATATCAGACATCTAATTACCAGTTTCCCTTATACCTACCAACCTAGTTGCACTCGGGCGACGAGCATAAAATAGTAGCGCATTGCAGTCCGTGTGTGATGAGGGGCTCAGGATGAGTCAGCCTAGCCGTCTAAAAGACGGAAGAAAGATCGGCAGGGGATGGTGCTGAGGACTGCTAGAGCTTGTAGTCTCAGATAGGGTAGTAAGCACCGAATTTTGACGACGACGAATTGACTGGATGTGTCAATGAAGCAAAGATAACAAGCAGTTGTTTTGCGTGAGTGAAGCCGGGTGCGTCTGACCTCACGATGCCAAGTGATTGCGAGGAAGGCTGCCCAACTCAACTTTCAGTTTCATGGTTTACAACTCACTAGGCTTCATACCCATTCTGAGATCTGAGACCTGATTCTTATTCAGCAATTACTCGATCCGGCTGCTATTTAGCGCATCGATGATATTCGGCAATTGGGCTTATCAGCGCCGCGCTATCATGATATTCCATACATGGTTCACATTAGTAACCGTGCCTCCATATGACAGATAAGTTTTCGCCGTTGGCCCGAGGAGGAGACCCGAGGCTATCGTTTTCTTACAAATGATGCTCCCGAAAGCTGGTTGCTGATGTTCAATTGCTTGGTCCGCCCTGGGCCGTAAGGCAACCAAGGAATACTCGGCTTCTACTGTAAGCGTGACGACACTCACTACGATCCTTCGCTATGCACGGGATTCTCCAGTTGGAATATTATGATTTCAAATACGGCGTTGGGGTAGATATCGCGCACGTGTGGACGAAGTCTTCCGGCTTGATTATTCTGTATCATCGCCATCCGCGCTTACCTACCTACCTCCTTGCTATTCTGGCCCGTCTCGAGATAGCCTCCTCACCCGTGCGTGTTCCACGTTGGAGGGCAGCAGTTCCTGGAGATAGATAAGTATATGCGTTCCGAGATGGAAATGGAAATGACGGAGACGACAAAGCCGTGCTGACGATCCTTCACGAATCCGTAAGCCATGAGCGATGCATATGTAGGTAGGAAATTCGACCATCGCGGATAGATGGCTGGATTGATTGCGAGTGTGCGGCACAGGAAGTAGAATGATGAAACTAACTCAAGCCAGCAAAACCAACAATTCAAGCCCGGCGGCTTGTTCCACTCTCAGATCATGGAGCCGAGCCAGCCCTAAGGTCCCGAGGGCACCAACGTGACTGACTAACAATGCCGTAGCGGCGCAAATGCCTGCACTTTTCGGCTTAACACGAGTGTTATTCATCGTACATTCTCGAGGCGGACGATGGGTTAGTTGCACACACCTTCCTGGTAGCAGAAGGGGTCACATGAGCAAAAGTCCAAGACCACCACCACCACATATGCTTATTGGGCTGCCATATGCCTCTAGGGAAGCTCCGACGTTCCCAGGGCTTTGGATGCAAGCAGCTTTCAATGTGACGTGTTCGCGGCCTCATGGCCCACGGTTCAAGGTGAATCTGGGGCTTGCTGGTGGCAGTCTGGCATACGCATACATACACGATCTTGCATGTCATGCGCATGAGCAATCTTAGATGGCAGGTAGGATGGATGGCTCTTACTCCATAATCAGATTCTTTCCCATTGACTTACTTATGTAATTCGGTCTAGACGTGTCCATCGAATCCATGCAAGCCGCACCGCTCTGCACTGCTTACGTTAGGGGTGTGTAAGAATCTTCATCTTAGGCGCCCGGGGCGCCCTTGCTCTGGAAGACCATCTTGGCCGTTAGTCATTTTTCCGGAAGCCTACCAGAAAAAGACTAGCACCGTTGCTGTGCCGTATGCTAGGGATATGGACGTTGCTTGGGAGCAGCATCCCGGACCGTGGTGAAAATCACCCATTCATTCAAATCCCGGCGATTCGCATTGTCGGGACCTGTAGGTCATGACGGATTGGGAGAAATAGGCGCAATTGAGGGGTTGGGAGGGCCTGGTATCCTGGGGTTTACACCCCGGATGCTTGTTTCAACTCATGCCGGACTAGGAAAGGATGGGAAATGGAATATAGCATCGTATATGTTATATGGGCTTGTTAGGTCATAACAATCTATTTCGAGAAGGGGGCGGGAAACTTCCGAGAATTTTCATGTGCGCGGGCGCGTAATAAGCACTGTATCCAACGGTCGATGGTAATCCGTTGCCGCGCACCAGGGGTAAACAAGCGCGTTGCTAGGCAGTGGCTGATGGTTGCCATGCCACAAGCCACTTTACGCATGAACTGTCACATCTGACAGCGCCAAACAGTCGGGAGGTACCTAGGTACCTCTGGGGAGGTAGCCACAACAACTGCGTCACATGAAGGAAGCATGCCGCCCCCCAAGAAGTATAGTCGTAGGAGCGGTATAGGGGTCACCCCTCGTGGAGACACTCAGTCGCATATGCCATGTACTCCATCGTCTCTGCTCTGCGACAACGGTAAGCAGCACGCGCAGTCATTACGTATGCTTGTTGCAGAGCTGTCTTGATCACAGGTTCTGCTCTGCGTCAGGTTGCCAGGTAGGCCGCATACAGATCAAATCTTGGGGGTTATGCAGGGTCTCAATGCACCATCCTCACCGCACTCCAACTGGGAGGGGCGCAAGTGACTTGGCGCTCCGACTATGCCAGCCAGCCAGCCAGCCCTGACTCATTGGATTGGTTCACCGCTGCTTTGTCACCAAGTACTGTTCGGGCGCATTGCGTTCGGAGGTAATTGTATGGAATTGTCCTCGAAGATTCAATCTTCTGTAGTAGTAGCTATAGTAGTATAGTATAGTATGGCAAAGAAAAAGGTCGATCTGTAGATGTTGTGTAGATGATGTAGAGTATTTGTGTGTAAGGAAAATGTCGTTGCTCAGCAACAATGATGGTGTGATAAGTTGGTGTTTGGTGTTTAGTGCTTGCGCAGCCGAATGGTGGCGCGTGCTGTTCTCCTGTGTCCCGTGGCGTCATGCCCGGATTCCCTTTTCGACAATATCCTACAGTAAAAATCAAAAGATATCCAAAAATCGCTGCTATGCTGCCTTTGTTGCCCATATTAGTACACCCAAAACGGGGTTTGCATGAAACGTGAAATGTCCAAAACAATCGCTCAACCCTGCCTGCCCGCGCTTCTATGCATTCAGTCCGGTCACCCGACAACTCCTCTTGAAATCAAAAAGCAAAGAAAAAGAAAAAAATCGTTGGCTTTAAGCGAATAGTCGGAAGGTTCTTCTGGTCTCGCGCCAGTTGCTGCTGCGTCGGTTGCGCTCAACTCTGGACTCGAGTGGAGCCATAGGTGGTAATTGGGTGAAGAATCGGCCAAAGACGCCGAATGGGGGGTGTTGTGATACGGGATGCTGTGACGCAAAGGCGGATCCGCGCGATCTCCATCCTCTCTCGTCAAACCAGTCCTTATCGTTGTCATCGTTCCACCCCCTGTTGTCGAAGTTCGGGCCCCAATTTGTGTCAAACCATGAAGGTGTTTCTCGTTGGCGGTATTCGGTGCTGTGTGTAGGTGTAGGTTCTGGTGTGGGCTCGTACTGAGCAGCACTGGGCGTGCTTGCTGTCACCTGCCCCTCTGACTCTTTCAGTGCCTCGAATGCCCTTTGGACCTATAGGTAGCTATGTTAGCAAGTTTGTTCATGTCATGCTTTACCAGCTGGAAGGCATAAGAACCACATACCTCTTGGAACTTGGCAGTCGCATACTCCTCGTTCCCCTTGTTCTTGTCGGGGTGGTGCATGAGCGCAAGCCGACGGTAGGCAGCATGGAGCTCTTCATTGGAAGCTCCCCTCTTGAGCTTGAGGGTGGCATAGTGGTGGTCTGCGTTCTCATTGATGATGGCGGGCATTGTGATGTTGTTTGTGACGACTACAAGTCCACTGAAGTGTTTCTGTGTTACTCGATATGTTGGGAGTGGGAGTGCGAGTGAGGGGAAGTTGGATGATGATGATGATGTTGATCAAGCTGGAGGGAGAGGCAGCACCTAAATACAAGGGCAACAGGAGGGGAAGAAGCGGGCAGCGACAGGAAGTCTAGACGCGCGAGACGCGACTTGGTTATATAACTACTGTAATGAGAGTGAGGGCACTGAGGGGTCTAGTGTGCCGCCGAGGCGCATGGTGTACATACTACATAGTAGGACTGAAAAGGGCGGAGATTGGATATTGTTTCAAAGGGGATCAACACGACCCTGTTGCCCAATTGACGTCACGACATAGAGCGCGGCGTAAGCGGTAGCTACCTACTATATCGCGTGGCGCAGCATGTCCCTCTACGCCCGTGGGTGTGAAAATACGGTCAGCAACGCGTACGGAGCGAGAGATGGGAGTCATTTGCATGTGTCAGCCGGAAGAGGAAACACGAAAACAAAAGCCAGAGCGATTTAGGAGGCATCTACGACGGATCTGCCAAGGCGGGCGAGCAAAAGACCCTGATTGGAGGTTTGGGGGTCTCGGCGTTCCCACGCAATGCTGAGATGAGGATGGGATTTTCTCTAATCGGAGCGTGTCCTTAGCCTGTTGCGGTGCTAATCCATGCTGATCTACCTATCACTCCTGCAGCTTGCCCTGCGGCAGAGCAGTGCCGGGTCCAGCTGCTCTTGTTCGTCCAACAGAAGCACAGTTACGTAGGTCTCGGGGTCTGCTCAGGGCAAGACCTAGCACCGGGACCCAGCTTGTGCTGCAGCCAAAGCCAAATGCGTAAGTATCCGCCAGGCTTGTACCAGGGCAGGGTGTCCAGGTTTCTGTCTTCACTGTTCCCACCACTCCGAGTCGTCAGCCCTGATGCAACAAGCCCAGTTCTACCCAGGCAGGACCAGTTCAAACCAAATCAGACCAGTTCATCAAGCTGGCCTGACAACCTGGCGTGCGGAGGAGATGTGTGCGTGACTGTAGACTGAACGAGGGAGGCTTCACATGATGTGTGACAGGCACTCTCTATTCAGGGTCCGGCCCCATCCCTCTGCCCCGTCGTCTGCCCCGTTCTTGCGTCTGCTCACGGAGACACCGCGGAATTACGACCTCCACATAGCAAGTAAACATAAGAACAGAGATATGAACCTACGTCAGGGCCGGTGGCGCGTGTAGTAGTGATTGTCCCCTGACCAGGACCAGGTCATCGGACAGCCCCTCGCGGGGTAGGTATTTTGGGGGTTGCTTTTGCGCCGCTGTTTGGTTGCTTCTTAGACCGCATCCTTACGCAATAGGGATGATTGGAGCAGGGAAAGACGGGCAGGGAAGGATGAGCACCAAAGAGCAGGTTTGAGTGGAGAGGTTGGGGGCCCTCCCGAGGGCTGCTGCGGCCCGAGAGATACCCATGGCCGGCTGGCAAAAGCTGTGCAGACGCTGTGCGCCTCACCCGTGTAGCTGATCAAGGGGGCTTCCAAGATCGTGTCTGGAGAGAACGTGGCTGGACAGGGGCTGGGCAAGGGGGCCGGGGAGACCCAAGATGTGGCTCAGCGGCCCGCTTTCTGTAACGGCCGCTATCCCCTTTTGTGACCTGGTCCGCTCCCGCTCATCTGGGCTTTGAATCCTTCGCAATGCAAACAAGACTCGGCATAAGCACGGCTCTGAGCAGCACTCGGCGAGCTCGGGATTCTGTTCATGTTAGCATGGTATGTATTGACCTGGGACTTTGGTAGGTCGGTGGAAACTCATGGAAAAGTTACTCATCTCCGTGTTGCATAGTCGACAATGTGTTTTTCTCTGGTGTTTTCCCCTGAAGCTGGAGGTTTACCGCTACTATGGTAATACTTAATATTACACATATATGTCGTTACTAGAGAGGGAGCTTGCGGCTTCCAACGCATCTACAGCAGCCTGCCCAGATGCCAGAGTGCCGCTGACCAATCTCTTCATTTGTAAGGAAGTGTCCTTGCCAAGTATGGCTGCCCAGGATCAACGACTCTAAGTGGCGGCAATGCTTATCCATAGGCAACCTTCATTTGGCAATAGAGCTGCAGGACAGATCTCTAATCGTATACACACCCGGTTCAGTGTCATTGATCTGCAAGTGGGTACAGCGTCCTTGGGCAACTGCAGTCATACCCCATACCGCCCTAAGCGATGTCGCAACCTGGGTGTCATGAACACTTCATAGCAGCCCTAACTAGGTAATCAGAAGTACACACCGCCCGCGGGTATTTGTGTTCACCGCGATTGTGCGTTAGCATGGTGAATCGGGTAGCACAGCCAACGCTGTCTTCGGAGAAAGGGAAAGCTGCTGCGCTGCAACCAATTGGGAATAAAGTCATTGGGTAGCCTTCAAGTTACCATTATATGGAGACCCGAACCAAATTTGAAGCAAAGCAGAATCATATTTATTGGTCGAGATGGGATGAGATATGGCACATGCAGGGCCTATCTCTGAAGTGTGTAGTCCCGCTAAGTGGGCTGGGTTGTAGGGCACCATTGTATCTCGTGACGACTTGGGCGGCAAGGGAATCACCATGGAGCTTTTTGTCCTTCTTGATCCAAAAAGGGAGCCATGCATCTTGCGAACTCAATGAATCCCTACCTCACAAACAGATATTGACATTCGCTTACGTACCTACCTAGCGTCGATGAATCTGTCTCAGATGACCCGGAACATGGTGGAGCCTTGCGCAAAGCCCGACTCTTGAGTCTTGAGAACGGCGATATGCCGAGATAGATAGACGCTCCCCTCAGAGCAAGTGGAACGTAATTGAGTTTTCGCACTGACAAATAAGGGCGAAGGTTGACGGAGATGATAGACGACAAGGCATGCCGGCTGATGCATCAGAACCAATAAGGTCACCCGCCTTGGCCCCGAAAAGAGCTTCAACGTGTCGCTCCAAGGAGCGTGTCAGAAACCGAAAGCCATCGGCTATCTGAAAATCCTCAAAATGCTTCATCTTTCTACAAGTCATCGTGGAAGTTTGCATGTCATTCTGTGTGCATCGCTGTGTCTTTGGATATGTGATCTTCCCTCATCACAGTGTTGAATATAGCACTGGTCATCATCACCATCGAGGACATCTTGTGACTTATCACCAAGTATTGAAATTATATGGTGAACGATCCTTCTCTACAACATCAATACTGAACACATGGACCTAGTGTCTGTCTGGTACCTAGTCATAACTAAATATTGCCTACCACATCACTTTATTTGCTGTTTGAGTTCGTCTGTCACCGAACACTCGTTACAACACACCTTTCACGTCAAAATACACATCTCAATGATTTCCCTTCGCCAATCATGTAGTTTCCTTTTAGCCCCTTTCACAAGTAAGCCGCCACGAGAGTTGCAGTTGCATTTTCAAGTGACACTGATTGATTTCAGGACAGCAATAAGCGTCACAGTCACTTAATCATCTCACTCGTTGCTATAAGACAGGTAGTGGACAATTACTCGTTGGAACTATTACGGCAATGCTATATAGAGCTCACAGTTGGCAGAACGAGCAAATGAGTCGTCTAATACTGTGACTCGTGAGGTCAGCTTTAGTACGTGACATAGCCTCCAGATCAGATCATAATAAACCCAAGGCGACGCGACATACAAATAACGTATATAAGTTAAGGACTGGGTTTAACTAGAGCTTGTCAAGACAACCCTCTAAGCTTGATGAAATATTCATGAATACTATCTTACGGGACATGAATCTCTTTGCCCCCAAAACAAAAGCCACCCGCATTTACGCAGTCTGCGGTAACAAAAGCCACTTCCTGAAATAATGTTGTGCGATTGGAACTGAGACATTCGGGCCGCTAGGAACAGATTTTGACAGGCGACTCAACAACGGATTAGAAAAATTTCAAGAACGTTGCCGACCATGGTTGATTGGGGGTCTGGAAGATGCAGGCAACGATTAGCGCAGAGCTAGCTATCAGGCCAAATGTATGTTTGCCACCTGAGAGTTATTGAGAAGTGATCTCGGACTATAAAGGTGCCTTTGAATCCCTGGACTTTCGTTGACCTTTGTATGTTATGTTGTGATCACAACCATTATACCTCATCTGCCCTTTATTGCCCAAGCTATTTGGTTTGAGATCTCAGTATACGATGCTTTGCGAAGGTAGGTGCTTAGTTGCGAGTAATAAACAGATAAGAGGTTAATTCCTAGCGGCGCACAATTTACGAATCCGCACAATTGCTCGACATTCTTTCAATAACTTCAACAGTACTTTTAGCCGAAAGAGCTAATTTGAGCCGCTACGAAGTATCGGCCTCGTCGGCAAGTTCCAGATGGCCTAGAACGCCTCATCGCGCTGAAAGTACGTTAAGCGGCCGGCACTAGACAATACGAGACCGCTTTACTTCAGCCTCAACGGGCAAACTAGCCTAGTCCAGTTTTCGCTCTTTGAAAAAAGGCACTAGGATCTATGCCACTAGATTCGAGTGCCCGAATAATGTTCTCAATTACATCCTTCGTGTCACTGCCCAATGCCCTCACCCAATCATGCCACAACTTACCTAGAATGGATCAGGTGAGCCAAGCCATCTTCAAGCGGTAATGCTTGGGCGATGATATGCTCCAGACCATTTCCAGCTCACCAGGCATTCCCGAGCTGGCTCAATTCGTTGATACTTGGCGATAATGGTAATGGCCATCATCGCCTTTAACACTGATGATCGATGAGTCTCAACTCTTCTGCTTGCCTTCCTTATCATGGCTTGTGTCTTTTCCAGGGGCAAATGAAGCGGTTTCCAAAATTTTTCGCTCATAAACGGGCGCTGCTCATGGCGTGCAGTGAGAACGCCGACAGTGAAGTTGTGAGAATCTTATCTATGAGTACCAATTAGCGTGGGATAAGAGTAGCTCAAGATCGGGACCGAAAACTTTGCGGGTATCTACCTAGTTTGCACTAACGTTAGTAGGTGTGGGCGGGATCGGCGCGCCGCTATGGAAGTTGCCGACCCGCCTGGAGCTCCGGACTTATTCTTCCCTTCACGTGGTGTTTAGCACGAGCATATGAGTAGTACTTCGGCATGCGCCGACCGGATTGAGAGTGTATGTAAAAAGAACCATCTAATAAGATGCCTCCGGTCGCTATTTGCGCTCCCTGATTTAAGCATAACACTGACCCAAAGTAGAGTATCGTTTGTCTAAGGGCAATCATTCGTGGGTTTGATGGCCGTATTATGATGTGACTTTCAACCGTCCCACTGATTTTCGACTGACGAATCATGTGAGAATGAACTTATGCGGTTACTATGTATAGCCTAGAGATCTAGTATGCATATACTACTTACCGACTGTTTGTCACCAAGTTACCTAGATATGTACGCACGTTTCTAGAGTGGAAATTTGCTGGGTCACAGTCTCCGGGTTTCCCACTCTAACCTTGGAGGATCAGCTTGAGTCTAGTTACCTGCTAACTGAATCAGGCCGCATGTAAGGCTGGCACGGTGCCGAGTCCCGTGGCTGACTTCATTCGCGATCGCAAATGCTGAAATAGTCAACTAATGTGCACGTTGCGCGTGCTAGTATTTTAAACAACGTTTAGAGAATTGCTGAAAAGTTTTTGGCGAAAACGATCAAATAGTTGCGGCTCAAAGCCAAGAATTGACTGGGTCACATCACTGAAAAGGCTGACGCAGTCCACGATCGGTGGACATGTTCCACTCGCGCGATGTTGGAGCTTACCGAAGCGTCGGTAACAAGCTAAATGACCAGGTTGTCGCTCACTATTCCCGAATCAACTTAGATTTAATCTGATGCTAAGAACCCCAGACTCCTCTGGATCAACGCCAACATTTTAGGAGGCAATAGATTGAGACCGTTGCAGGATCTCAGCTTTCCTAGCTTTGAGGGCAGGCATGGGAGTCTGCGGACCAAGACTTGCAAGTTGACCTTGCTCAAGTCCGTTCCTAGCCCACCGACTGACGGTATACTTCAGCTTTCCCTGCTCATGTGCATAACACTGTTGGGTAGTCGGCCTTTTGCATGATTAGAAGTCTGCTCACTTCACTCACTCCAGGTCACTTATACAGGAGTTGTGGCATCGCCAACACCTCTGTCACTGCGCGACTTGGGCAAATCCCACGATGAAGTACTCCCTGGCCTTCAGCGCATTTATTGCGCTTTGCGCCGCGCAAGACTTTCCATGGGATGTTAGTAAGTTTTTCCGGAAGTTCTCTTTTATCATCAATGCAACTGAATGGTCAATGACTAGACGTCATCTCTCATTCGAGCTGAGTCTGTGAGACTTTTACTGGCCAACGCTGGGCCTTCGTTGCATTTGGCTGTTACTAAATCGTTATTTCGTAGTCGATTCGGCCGACCCGCCTCCAACAGTCACGGTGCCTTATGGCGCTGATGATGCGACAATAGTGGCATACAACTCACAGACTGCTGTTGCTGCTGTTGTAGCAGACATCATCTCTGACCCTCTTCCACAAGATGTAAACCCAGTCACATCTAATGATAAGAGAGACCTGGTCAAGCGTGCTTGCCAACCTCAGACGCTCGGAAAAGGCCCTGTGCCCGACGTTGATACTGCCGCCGCGTTCCTGTCTTATCCGGCCTTCAAGAATGCTGCGGAGTCTGCTGCGACCCCTACCGGATTCGCTTTGAACTACCGCAATCTCAACGCCTCAAGCAACGCCTATGGTTATATGGGTTTCACGCTACTGGACGAATACAATACGCAAACCTGCGCCAGCAAGTGCACAAAAATCAACGGATGCCGCTCATTCAACATTTACTTCGAGCGCGACCCGGCTATCGTAAGTTGACTTGAAGTTTGTAACAACAGACCACTGACTGTAACCTGCTTCAGCAACCCGGCGATGCTTGCCCAAATCCCCAAAGCACCACCTTGATCAAGTGTGTTTTCTGGGGTGGTCCTACTTCAGTTGACAATGCCAAGAACACTGGCTTCCGCTACTTTGGTTTTGACATCGTTATCGCTGGCTCCAACGCTTACGACAGTCTTACCGCTCCCCGCCCCAACGGATACGCAGCACCGACAGCATTGGGCCCAGCACAGATCAATGCTCCCTTAGACTGCGGCGGATTTGATACCTATATGGGGTCAAAAATGTTCACAACTGGTCCCTTTGACCCTGCACTTTGTGCTGTAGCTTGTTCCACCCAGTCAGAGTACAACCTTGCGCACCCACCCGCTAAGGGGCCCGCGCAAACTTGCCAGTTCTATAATACATATCTACTGCTTAAAAATGGCCTACCGGAAGGTCAGGTCTGCTCTATGGTAAGATGATACTCGCATTGTTTTACAGAAACACTTCTAACACCCGAAAAGTATTCCATGTCCTGGGACGTGTCGTATGCTTCGACCAGTGGCCAAACTCGAGGTCGTGATCACTACACTGTTGCTTACAGCTTCACTTACTCAAACGCGACGAGCCCTGGCTCCCCCAGAATTCCTTGCCCAGTCGCTAGTGCCAGCTCGCTCATCTCGGCTTCTCCTTCCCTGCAGCCTTACTGTAGCACCTTATTGGGCTACACAACCCCCGTTGTCACTTCAACTGAAGTCGTCCCCGTGACTGTTCCCTCAGCTACAACAGTATCAACATTGAAGATAACCACGACTATCACATCCACGGCCACCACGTATGTGCGCGTCACCGTTGATAACCCCAACGCTTACCTGAACACCGCTACTGCGGTGGTCGTCACCTACGCGCCGGACCGCCGTGCCGTCCCGGCAGACGTCCCTGAGGTTTTGCAAACGTTTAATGGTGAGTAGCCCTTCCGACTTTTGTGATTCGAGAGTCATAGTCACTAACTGCTTTGATTAGCGGATGTACTCTCATCCGCTTGCTCTCTCCAGGCACAGGTGACGCCAGTAACGGTTACATCCACTGCACGCATCACTGCCACTAGCACGGTGACCGATGGTCAGGAAACAGTCGTGGTAACGGCCCGACTTAGGACTGCTTATACCACTGTCACTTCCACAGTCACCACGTACGTGCCTCCTAGCCCGACAAACGTCATGTGGGCGAATCCCGCTATCTCAGAGGAAGCTGGGTTCTTGAAGTCCTGCAGTCAGGGAATTTGCCAGAGCGACTACGCACCCGACCCGAAAGAGGGATGGCTTGTGACCGATGACGGCTACCTGTACTCGACTACCACCGGCAAGTATCTGACCGCCAACATTGGATTCCTTTACACAACTCTTGCAGGGATGCTCGGTTTCGGCGCAGTTGCGTCCAAGTCCGAGGCATCGCCCCTCTTCCGTAAATTCTCAAACGGCGACGGCACAAGCCGTGTCCTGGTATTCGACCCTTCAAATATGAAGCAGATGGGCTTCTGTTATGTCACCACGGACGCTGGCGGGGGAGGTGTTGTCGACTGGGCGGTTGGACACACCTTCTATATATACAACCCTACCAATGATTATCGGGCGGGGTGGTGCAAGACGACTGAGCTGAACATCCATGATTAGGTCTCTTTAGTGCCGTGACTGAAGGAGTTGCTAACGAGGGGAAACTGAGCGAGCTTTGCTGATGATTGTATGCAGTTTTTAACATCTAATAGGAGGATAATGTTTAGCAACACTTACTCTAGAATAATCAGCACATCAAATCGATGTTCATATTTAATTTGCCACCCAATGCACTCCAATTGGTCTATAAATTTGCTATTAGTGAAACTACCTGGATATTGCCTATCATAGCAGAGGGTTTTTTGTCCTGCGCCGTTACCACACCCTTTCCAGGTACCCAGACGTCCTCTCGGCGTAAGCCGCAACGCTATGACGAAGAATAAAAATACATTCAACATACACTTCCACTCCCAACGTTTATCCCGGATCGAAAAACAATCGTTCAACCCGACGATTATGTGACTCCAAGCCAGATACCATATCATGATCACGACGAGGTCCAAGAGGACTTAATGCAGTTCTGCAGGCTCTCTTTCGTGATATAACTCGCTTCTCTGCATAGGAGTCTGCGGATACACTGACGGATTCTCGTGCCCTGCCATCTGCGGCTTTTCTCCCGGTCGAGCAGCTCCGGCCGCAAGACGTGCATTTTCAGCCCCAATCCGCCTTTTACGTCGTTCCCAAAAGGCCCAAGACAACGCCGCGATCGAAAGTAGGCCGAGGGGCACTCCGACTCCAGCACCCACGGCAACGACAGTGTTCGAATTTGTATCCATCGGACACGTCGTACTTTCCGGACACGTTGTACTTTCCGGACACGTTGTACTTTCCGGACACGTTGTACTTTCCGGACACGTCGTACTTTCCGGACACGTCGTAATTTCCGGACCTGTCGTATCATTCGTTGGGCTCGTAGGGTCTGCATCATCTGATTCCTTGGCAACGAGACCCTCTAGGGCTCCTCTGTTAGGTATCACTTCGCCCCCTGACGCTATTGTGCATGGATCTGGATTATAATGGCATGCCGTTTCTCCGTCTCTTATGACTATATTGCCACAGCAAAACTGGGATGATGATGGCGCGGAGGGATTAAAGTCGTACACAATAAGCGGGATGCCGCCACCGGTATTGACTGTCGTACTTGGTAAGTTGAGCGGCCATTCCATGAACTCGGGGACCGACACACCATTTGTGCAGTATTGGGGACAATGTGGAGAGTTCCAACTAGAGTCCGTACAGCTAGCTCGTGATAACTCGAATGCGCCAAACGCAAGAAGACAGAGGTTGTTGGACAAGCATATCGATCGGGAGCCGCAGCAGTGACTATGGGTTGTGCCGTCGCCGCAGGGAGTCTCAGTCTTTGAAGGATCGCCGTTCGGGTAGTAGCATTGCTGCTGTACAGCTGCAGCAACCAATGGGATTGGTAACAAAAGATACCCGGCTGATAAAAGCAGCACCATGATTAGCGTTATGTTGGCAAGACGCACTGATTCTGAACTGCATAAAACATGAGATTCTTTGAATCGTGATTCTGGGTAAACCAACGAAAGAGACTAAGTAAGTGGAAAACTTATTTGAGCAAAATCGAGCTGTATATGAGAACGAACCAAGTCGAATTATTACGCCCACATTCATAGAGTTCGTGTCAGCCTACAAGCTGATCCTGATGTGAGATGTGGAGTTGTCCTGCGGGTTAGGATTCCTGTGTTGACGCAGAGAAGGTTCTCCACCTAGTCTTCTGCTTGGTTCATTCGTTGTCTGTTATAAGGTCTTGTATTTCGTTCGGAAGTCGGCCAATCTACCTAGCTTTAATATGTGGCTTGAGTACCCCCTTGGTGATCGAATGTTATATAGGTCACTCTTAAATAAAGAACATTTAACTCTTGAAGGTTTACGTAAAATAATAGCTCTAAAAGCTTCGTTTAATTTAGGTTTATCTGAGAAATTGAAACTTGATTTTCCAGATGTTATTCCTGTAGCTAGACCATTAATTCCTGCTCCATTAATAAAAGATGCTGGTTGATTAGCCGGGTTCGTGTGCGGTGAAGGTTGTTTTATGGTTATAGCTAGAAATACCTCTAGTTTCGTCTTCCTGGGCGTAATACCTCCAGCTCAAGAATCCCTCAACATAGCACATGAGCACGTCGAATGTGATGTAAGATGTACGTTGGAGTTAGTTCTCGTGAGATATTTACCGAAAATTCGCCCCCAATGGTCCTTAAGGCTGTACCTGCACTTGGTGACCTTCTGCTATCATTCTTGCTAGTTGCTACTGTCCTTGTTGCAATTGCCAAAGCATTCTTGTAATTGAGTTGTACATGGGACAGAGGAAGGCGATCACCAGATATCTCTGAAGAGTATCGAGGTAACCCGGAATACGGCCCTATAATTACGGAAAATATCATTCAGAATCACAAGGACAAGGCCATCGCTACATGTTGCCCGAAAAAGGTACTGGTTGTCTCGGCGCCAAGCATAGCTTCACTCCCCCACCATGATTGAAAAGAACAGCTGCCGAGACTGTGACAGCTGTTCTGTTCTTATTCTCTATGGTCACTTCAGATCTTGGCCCTGCAAGAGAACGTTTCTGTTTGGGGCTCAGTCGAATCGCGTGTCGTCTGAGGTCTGACTGCTAAAAAGAGATCTCTGATTGACTACCATTGCCAGTTTATGGATGGACGGAAACTACCGTAACCCCACCTACAAGATATGCTCGAGCCGCAGTGTGGCAATGATGCCTACGCCAAAACGGCGCATCGTGCCTCAGAGCCTCCCCATCAACTCAAATCACATCGTACATTATCCATTCACTGCGCGTATCACATCTATAAGGCTGGTGGTGAAAATCCTTACGACCTACTCAACAACAGAGATGATTCGTCTAGATTCGCTTTTGAGATGACATATCGATACTAGAGCTATCTTAGGCGTTCTGATAATGCTGGGGCGTAGGGCGACCCGACTAAGCTGGTGTGGATTTTATGCGTTGCGCATCCGCATGCAGTCTCATTCATCGGCTTCCTCTCTGAGATTGCAAATCAAGTCAATCTAGCACACAGCCCAATCCTGTCGCTTACCAGTGCCATCTTCCATTATATTAACATCAATAATTGAGATTCATAGTTCGTGCCGCGAAGTGAATGACTTTGTAAATGACCTCGAACCGGCATAATCTCTCTTGCGACGGTCATCGACTCATCTTAATCATATTGCCAAAGATTTGAACAGTCACCGATCATTTCTCAAGATAATTCAATCTGCGACCACAACGGGTTTGGATGCACGGGAATAGCCACGTCTTCTACTTATTTATATAGAATAGTGTGGATAGTATATGAGTAGTGCGGACGGGATGACGCGCGTTCTGTGGACCTGTCCTGGACGTCAACTCCCGTGTGCGATTTTGAAATATCCAAAATCGTTCAACGCTAATCGGATCGTTACCCAGGTCGGCACCCGCATATGCAAATGCAAGCAGAGGTATGCATTCAAGCGGACAACCCAATATCGCAATTCGGATCGCAGCTTCATGCCACGATTGCCTACGTAACATTTAGCCCGAGTCGGTTAAGTGATCTGGGCCCGCTATTGGAGATACACGTCGTCTAACAAAGGCGCAAAGCCAGGGGTCGCTTACGTCCTGAGGCTCGTGCATGGTCACATTACACCATGTTGTGTAAGTCCATTGGGCCGATCGAATGCAAGATCATGCGCGGACCTTCAATGGCCACCTTGATAGCAGAAAGATCTCCCTAAGCCTCTAAATACTGCTCGGCGCAAAGGGCCGTTGGTTTCGTTTTGACGATACAGAACCCCCAAATCCCCTCACTTTACCCCGAATTTGATCGACGCTAGAACCAGCTCAACTGCCGGGGCTGCGGGCGGCCAGCGCTAAGGGGTGGACCATCTCCATATTGACACATACAAACGACGCCGTTCTTCGGAGCGTGCCCGTATAAGTTCGGCGATAGCGGCGGGAATAAAGCCGGATGCGCCCTGCCGAATACAACTGTTGTCAATTACCCAGAGACGGTGTGAAAGGGCCACGGTGGACAGAGGGCCAGTGACCCCCAATTTGGCTCACAATTGGCCTGACGCTCCGGTCTGTTCGCTGTGACCCATCGCCGGTGAGAGCCCCACGTCACGTAACGTATCTGGGGAAGGAAACAGCATCGTGCCGATTGAAGACATCTCGGGCCGTTGCTTACGAAACCGGATTAGACTCCCGTCCTGCAGACCTCAAGGGTATACAATTAGTAATGTGTTGAAAAAAAATTGACTTTGACTTTGACTTTGCCTTCACCTTCGCTTTTCCTGAGAGCTTCCTGTCTTATTTTGATTTTTGTCAACCGATATCGTGCATTTATTTGTATTGTAAAAGTGTAAGCCGTCAACATGCCAACCGAACTCGACAGCGAATCGCAGGAGAAATATCGTCGCTCGGCATCCGACGATGACCATGAGATCAGCCACGACGACATCGAAGACGGAACAGGGGTAAGCCATCCTCCCCACTCTGCCCAGCGCGAGAAATACCACTCACACAAGACCTCAACCAAGGACGAGATCCGTAAGGTAGATACGGCGGCAAGCCGCGTGAGCAAGCGCAGCAGGCTATCCCACGTCCTCAGCAAGGTCAGCGTCGCGCGAGACAAAGATGTGGCGCCCACCGTGATCCCGCTGTCCGACCTCGACCGCGGCATCGTCGGCTGGGACGGGCCCGACGACCCGCTGAACCCGCTGAACTTCGACGCCCGCCGCAAGTGGATCGTCGTGACATGTCTGAGCCTCATCACGCTGTTCTCGCCGCTCTCGTCGTCGATCCTCGCGCCGGCCATCAACGCCGTCAGCAACGACTTCCACACCACGGACACCACTAAGGCGTCGCTGCCTGTCAGCATCTTCTTGCTCGGCTATGCCGTCGGCCCGTTGTTTCTGTCGCCGCTGTCCGAGATCTACGGCCGCGCCACCGTCCTGTCGAGCGCGAATGCTTTCTTCTGCGTGTGGCACATTGGTGCCGCGTTGGCACCTAGTCTCGACGCCCTCATCGTCTTCCGCTTCCTCTGCGGCGTCGGGGGCGCCGGCTGTCAGACCTTAGGAGGTGCCGTCATAGGCGACCTGTTTCCCGTCATTGGGCGCGCAAAAGCGCTGTCGGCATGGAGCATTGGACCGATTGTTGGACCAACATTGGGTCCCTTGATTGGCGCATTCATAGTAGGAAGCATAGGCTGGCGATGGGATCCCTGGATTGTCTTTATTCCCTCCACGCTCGTCACTATCGCACTGGCATGGTATCTACCCGAGACCTGTCATAAAGTCCTGATTGATCGCAAAGTAAGGCGTTTGAGCGAGGAGCTGAATAGAAGTGATTTGGTGAATTGCTATACCACCGAGGAGGAAAAGGTGTCGCAGACGAAGCTGCTTTTAAGGGGGCTGACGCGACCTGGGAAGATGCTGTTCTTGGCGCCTGTCATTTTCCTTATGTCGGTGAATGTGGCGTTCAATTACGGCACGAGTAAGTCAATGACTATCCTGTCCCCTGCATTACCCCGGACCACACTAATAGATTGCCAGTGTACCTGATGTTCAATTCCATCCCGCCGACTTTTGAGGACCAATACGGATTTCCGACAGAACTGACCGGCTTGGTGTACCTGGCACTTGGACTCGGGTATTTCATTGGTCTATGGAGTTTCTCGGTGCTCTCGGACAGGATGCTCATACGCCAGACGCAGCGGAACAACGGTGTCTTCGAGCCCGAGATGCGCTTGAATCTTGTCGTCTACTATGGTGAGCCTATAATCATGCCCCTTTGCGCAACATCATTGTCGACCATACTGACATCACTTATAAGCCTGCCTCTGTCCCGTCACGTTCTTCTGGTACGGCTGGACGACATACTACAAGGTACACTGGATTGCGCCTATCCTGAGTTTGATACCCTTCGGCATCGCCATTCTCGGCATCTACCTGCCGACCCAAGCATACATCATCGACGCCTATCCTCTGTACTCAGCCTCCGGTCTTGCGGCCTTCACGGTTTTGCGAAGCGTGGTCGCCGCCTTCCTCCCGCTCGCAGGGCCTTCTCTGTTCGCAACGCTTGGTCTCGGCTGGGGCACCTCCTTGCTCGGATTCATCACCGTTGGGCTTATACCGATCCCTATTTTGGTTCTATACTTCGGGACGAGGTTGAGGAAGAGGTTTCCAGTAAAGTTATAAGATATTACTTGTCGTTGTTTACTTACAGGTATGAGTAATAGCGGGTATATGCATAAGCGACTTGGTTAAGAACAGATTGGGTACTGCATGATCAGATAAGTATATACAATAAGCTTAATGTCTAAAGCGGATGTCGAATTTGAAGTCCAGCAGCTGTATCACCAGTCTTCATAAGCCATCGTTGCATCTCGGGGCCATTGCGATTGATCATACCTCATGTATAACCATTAACCCACTATCAAGGCTGAATCCAAAACCTGACTTGATGCGCTTATGCATAAATCCTAGAACTCCCGACTCCCGTTCCATTCCCCAAATCACAGCTGCGCAACAAGCGCATCGCCCAAGCTCGCAATACTAGCCTCGAACTCGTCAAAGTTAGAAGCATCCCACTTGGCGCCATCAGCCCCAGGTACCGCATCTTGACCCTGGAAAGCAATGTACAGCACATCGGTCTGGTCGTGACCGTTATTGCCCGTTATGCCATCCCCGAAACACGCCGTCGCAAGCGAGATCGAAGCTTCTCCAATGACGGCCTTCGGGCCATCGTCGCCGTTCTCGTCGCCCCATATACCGTAGATCTATATATCTGTCAGTCTTGCCCTCTAGCTATGTATGTGTTTCGCATCATGCCCTCAAGACCGTCCCAAAGAGAAGTAAAACTCACCAACTGATCACCACAAACAACCGCCATCACGCTCAACGGCTCGATCCCATGCTCCTGGGGGTCGAAATTCGTGTATCCGGGGTTCGTCCCAAAGTTGCCAAAGACAACATACGGATGGATATTAGCATCGAGGTCGTCGACGCCTTTCCCATATCCCCGCACCGTGTCGGCGAAGGAGGTGATGCTCTGCGTGTCGCCCGAGTTGCCGCAGCGCCCGTCGTCCGCCGGCGACCCCTGCACGCCGTCGCAGTCGATGTCCATGTCCGACAGCGCCCCGTTCGTGCCCTGCTGGTAGATGATGCCGTCGCGGTCGCCGCAGTAGGTGAAGTCTGATTGAAGTGGAGGCCATGTTAGATTTGTGGGTTATTGTAGGATATGGCGGTGGTGGTGGCTCACCATTGCTGCCGTCTTGCAGCGCGTAGAAGCCGCCTTGCAACACGTTGGAGCACGCGCCCTGGCCCACGATGCTGTCGTATAAGTCCCGCACGTTCTGCGGGACGTCTCTGGCGAGGGAAGCGCCTACGAAGGCGGAGAGCGCAAGGAGCACGGATTTAGGAGCCATTGTGACTTTTCGATCGCTACGTAAGCAGGTAGATAGATAGGATCGCGATATCGCAAGGCTAAATTGAATAGCACAAAGTTCAAACAAGCAGCACCCAGGTTCTTATCTCGTCTCAATACAGCATGAAAAGATCGGATTAGTGTAGGATTACATGCGACGAGGCTGGCGGATTCAGGGCGTATATATATGATAATGCCAAGCCTCAGGTATTTGACTACATCAATCCTTCGTCGGTCGGCTGGCTGGCGTCAGCGGCGATCTTTCAAACCCCTGAGAGTTCGGCCAGAGCCGATTGATTATTGTACGAGCCAATGCCAACTGGGAATAGAAGAAGCTTGGGAATGGGGAGGAAATACCATTGCCAAGTCTGGAGTTGCAGGGTCAGTAGTATTGAAGGATCGTGGGTTTTGTAAGTGAATGTTCAAGTACTTGTCTATCTCTGGGACGAATGCCTACAGGACGGCCAGGAAGAACACAGCGTGAAATCGACTGTTACTCGACACTGGCCCTTCGGTGTATCAATCGACTCCTGATCATGCTGAGACGCCTATGTTAAGCTAGGGTGCATCACCGCTTTCTCATGAGAGACCGGTTTCGCTGACGTTGCGTGTTTTTCGGATTGCAGTATTGCTGACATCAAGGACTGATAAAATCACTTCCAAGCCGAAGATCAGCTCTCGGGCGATTACAAGTAAGCTCAGCTGGAGCTAAGCAATTGAGAACACTGCCCCCAATGAATGGTTCTCAATACCGTATTGTTCACTCGTAACGCAATGCAAAGAATATTCATTACCCCTGAGCTACAAACCAAACCGTTACCTTGAAGCCTTAGCTAAGACATACATACCTGCCCGATGAGGCAGCACACGCCAACCCTAGCGTGTTTCGTCCCGTTGCTTTGGTTGAACTAGACATCCCGGGTTTGCCCAGGAACGGCAGTTGCGGAATCAAAATAGCACTAATAAGCTGGGGTAAGCATTTGAGCTTAGCTGGGCGAGCTGGCCCTGCGTTATCCTTAGTACGCTTGCCCTGTATGTATGTCCATAGCATGCCTCGGTTTGGCTACAAGCTGATGTAGTTCTTGAGTTTAGTTTTTTTAATGTTACAATCAATTTTCATATGGATCTTATTAATTATAGTCTTACCCGTCGCTTGCCTGCTTGCCTAGGTATCTCCAACGCTGTAGCCCCCCAAGCAACTTGCAGACTGGGCAATTTAAGTGCGCTGATCCAATGACGTCATAGTCGCTATATCGATCTTACATGGCCGCCTCGGTCGCAACCCACGAAGCCGATGCAGGTATTTCCCTGGAAGAGATGTCTCATCTGGTAAGCGAGTCTCGAATTGAGGTAACACCACACATTTTCAATGTCTGGTTATCTCGGCTGAGAATCAAGGCAAAAAGAAAAATCGGCGCGTGTGTCACTATTGCTGAGTGTCAGAGTTGGCGATTAGGTACACGCCCAGGAGGGTGATCCTATGTGTCCCTGAGGGCATCCCCTCGTTACAACCTTTTTCTACGAGGCCGAAGTATATGCCGATCTATAGGAGAATAGAAATCAACTGAGCTTCGCCGTGCAACGTTTTGATTGATTTGGGGAATGCATGGATGCAGGCAGGTTGCACGCATCTCTTGACATGAAACAAATCATTCGAGATGAGCCACTGACTCACCTGCTGCGACCCCCAGAGTCGTCACATACATATGCGTGAGGACTCGAAGAGGATTCTTCTATGTAGATATTTTGCTTCACTCGGCTGCCGCGGTGCATCTTCAGAGAATGTCAACGGGGCATGTAGTAATTACAAAATTGACGCTGACGTGTATTACCATTGATGCGATAAAGATGCTGTACGACATCTGAGCTAGATGTGAATTACATTACATTAAAGATAATAATGTATGTCAAGACTTGCAGCTCCCGTATCTGCCATCGCTCCCACAAGATATAACAACAGCAATTCGATAAACGTAGCACATGACTCGTACCTCTCAAGCACGTAAAGATACCATGTCCCAAGATTCGACCGCTGGCGTGATATTTCACTCGATGCCCGTCAATTTCGTCTTCATCATGCCCAGCTCCGAGCTCTTGGCCCACGCGCCGCTCGGCATCTGGCGATAGCACATGAGCTTGCCCTCGTCGCCCACGCTCCCCAGTATCTGTCCATCGTCGTCGAATCCGACCCGCCACACCGGCGACTGGTGTGCGTCGAGCTTCGAAAGCTCCGTGAGCTTGTGCTCAACCTGCCCCGGCTGGCCCGTAGCGGTGCGCTCCCCGTGCGTCCCCGACTTATCGAGCTCGACTCTTATGCCTGAGGGCGCTTGCGAGGTTCTGCGGTGGTGGGTATTGTTACTGCTGGTGCTGCTACTGTTGATCGAACTAGCTTGCGCGCTGCTGCCGCCGTTGCTGCCGCTGCTCTCCTCTCCCGGCTTCCGTCTCCCTGTAATGTCCTCGACAGCCCAGCTCTTGCCATCATTCTCGCTATACGGGGTATCGATTCTGAAAACCCTCACGAAGCCATCCTGACACGCCGTAGCCACCATATCATACCCCTTGTAATTCCCCGGCGCCCACGCGACGTCGCGCACGAGATGCTTATGGGGGATCTCCAGCGCGAGATAGAACTCGCGGGCGCGCGTCGCTGCCCCAAAAGAACTGGTGACGGTATTGCGGGTGCGGAAGATCTTGACGCTCAGCAGGCCGGAGACGACAAGAGATAGCGCGTCCTGCGGCACGCCGGCGCGCAGGGCGGTGTAGCAGGGCTCCGGGTTGGGGTCGAAGCGGACTTTGAAGCACGTCTCGTCGCCGCGGCCGGGCTTGGCGCAGGCCTGGAAGTCATCCATCTTGCCGTACTCGCTGAGCATCTCGGGCTCCTCGCTCTCGAAGACGGACAGGTGGCCGTCGGAGGCGAGGAGTGCGAACCACGTGCACCGCGTCACCTCGTCGTGCTTGACCGAAAACGACCGGAACGGATACCGCCCCGCGCGGATCTCCGAGATGGCGCGCCCGTTGCCCGTGCGCGAGCTGAAGCGCCGGCCGGGCGCTGCCGACGGGTCTTCGGCCCAGAGCTTGAAGCGCCCTTCGATGCCGAGTGAGGCGAGCAGGTTCGGGTATACGGTCGGCGGCAGCCATTGGAGCTGTTCCTCTCGAGTCAGCACAGCCAGGTAGGTAGGTCTCTAGATGGAATAGGATGTACCTCTAGGATCTCACCGGCGTGGGCGGCCCAGTTGTCGCAGAGGCGCCAGACGCCGTCGCGGTGACGGTTGAAGACGCGGATCTTGCCATCGACGCCGCCGGTCGCGCATCGGTCGCCGTAGGCGTTGAAGGCGATGGCCTGGACCAGGTCCTTGTGGCCGTGCTGGATGATGTCGAATGTCGTGCTTCCTTCTGTGATGGTTGGCTCGCTCAGGGGAGGAGCCATCTTTCACGTGGGATTCGTGTGGCTGGTCATGATGAACGATGCGAGCTGGACTCGCCCGTCCGTCTTTCTTGAGCTAACCTGGAAGGTTCAGGTGGTTTAGGTGTTGCGACACGGCCGCTGGCTGTTGCGCTGCACTCCAGGCCATAGGGGACCCTAAATTTAGCGCCTGAATTAGTACCTGTCGCTGAGAGAGCTTGGGCGGGCATGGCGGGGTTGAGAGTTCAACAAGTGAAGTCTCAAGAGCCAAGCACAATAACCTCTTGGTTTACAACAGAAGCAAGCCTTATACAAGAGGACTTCTAATTACTTAAAAAGAAACTTGGATCGAAGACAATATAATAATGTCATTTTCGTTCTTATGAGATTCTTCGCTGCCGTACCTTTCATATAACCACAAGAACTTGGACGAACCTGTGACTTAATCTCCCGCTCTTCCATCATATACACATGTAGGAAAGCAGTTAGGCAGAGACAAAATTAAGTGATAGAAGATAAGATTCAATAGCAAATTTGAGAGTTGCAAACGCTTATCGATCAAGTAAGCAAGATCGAATGTTGATGTATTGAACGTAGAGTGCAGTCATCTTACATTCAGAGTCAGTCAGCATCCCCGAATGTGTTAAGACCCCGCGCTTATGCCGCTTGGCTGTGTTTGTAACTAACGCAAGTGAGTGAGTGACGAGTCAATGAAAGAATTACACGAAAAATGGTGATAATGTCTTTAATACCAACTTCTTCTTAAGCTCCTCATTGAATGTTCTTAAATCAGTCTGTCGTCGTTGAAAAGCGTGTAGCCGGGGTGTTTGGCGCTGTCGAATGTGGTCACGCACTCGTCTGCATCGATCCCGTCATCGGCGTCCAGCCCGGGTAAGTCCATGGTATAATCGAGTTGATTTCATACTTCGTCGTCATGTCATTTCCGATGTGCATGATCCTAAATGTGTAGCCCTCTGTCCACATCGGCGGCTTGCCATATTTGTCGAACAGCTTGCCCGCATCTCTGTTCTCCAGTATCATGTAGGTGTACATCGACGTACACGACTAATATCTCTTCTTCCACCACTTTAAGATAGCTTCTCGGCATTCATGGCCGCGGTAATTGTCAGGCCATCCGTATTCGAGGCCCGTGAGGTACGGCAGGTGGCGCAGCAGGTCGACGGCGCGGGCTGTCTTGTGTAGGTAGGCCGCGCGCGGCGACGAACTCTTCCGTAATCTCAGGCTAGCCTCCCGCTGGCACGCGCTGCACTTCGGCCGGGTCGATGTGGGAAGACTCTCATAGAGCTTGGCTAATGCTTGCACTATGGCGTCCTGGCCGTGCCTGGCGAGCTGGCGAGCTGGTTGTAGATGGTAGTCGATCTGAGGCGCGGGTCGGGCGGTAGATCGCGGGGATCTGGGGTGTCTTGGCATGCGTTCGCCATTCTGCGGAGAAGATCCGTCGTCTGCCTTGTCTACCTATCAAGCTAGATAATTAAGAGTCTGGGGGGACTTCTGTATTGAAATAGAGAATTAGCGGAGGGAAATCTGCGAGCTACCTAAGTACGCCTGCAGCTCAAGCCGAATTTGCGAGCTGTCAGCTTATAGTGCCGTCCATCTCGATATGGAAGATGCACCGCGGTTGATTGGTTACACAGACAAGCACGTTACATCGACTTATACGCCGTATTCACATGAACCCACTGTCTATGGCTTGGCGATAGTATATATATGGCGTCATATCTTGTTAGGACATTCTAACGCATGTTCTATTATGGAAATCATTGAGATTCAGTAGATTTTACAGTTGTCAATCATGTGGTTTCATCTCGGTTCTGGTCTATTAGTCGGCAGCACGCTGCTAGTCATGGTAGCGGGCGATTGCAACACGTTCACCTTCCACGCTAATGATGTGTACGATGCTCCTGGATACCTCACAAACCCCTATGTCCAATATGCGACTCCTTTTCACCAGGTGTCTCCCGCTATCAATTGCACCTCTGCTCTCGCGAAAAAAGCAGGCAACGACACTACTTGTGAATTCCACCGCTACGCCATGGGATTAAGGGGTGAGTAAAGTTACCCTGACAGGAATGATGTTGACTAGCCAGCATCCCGCTGACATTGCTCCCGTCACACTCGTTAGCGCAACCAGAAATCGCCAACGAGACCTTCACACCCGGCAACCATCGACTCGAGCTGCTTAAGGCCGACGAGGCTACCCGAGAGAACATCTTCTCGCTTGTCCAGGCCGCCAATCCGCCTAACATCACCCGCGTGAACTTCAATGCGACTGTTGTGATCAATTACACGGCCAACGCAATCGATGCGCCTGACTTTGCTGTTGGCCAAGCTGGAGCTCATTACTTCGCTCACGAAATAGCGTGTTGCAACGGCACTGTGTCAGAATGTGAGAGTGGCAGCAGATTTGAAGGACAGCGTCTTCTGGTCTGCGGAATCCGTTGGCTCGATGATGAACAGTACTTGCTCCCCCCTGGACAGCAGCAGTATTCGGGTACCCACCAACTTATCCCGATGCCTACTAACACGTCCGACGCTGGGAAAGATCCCCAGCCGACATATGATGAGGAGGCTGGGAATGCGACTGCGGTTCAGAATATGAACTCGACTGGGGGCTCGGGCACAGATGACAATGATGAGAGTGGAGCGTGGGCTATGCATGTCAACTTACTTGTATTGATGACTTTCGTCGGCTGCACGGTTATGAGTGTTAGTGGCCTATAAGTCACAGATGAAAATCAAAAGAATTACAACACCTTAGTACAACAGACCAAACAGAGTCCTATTTCACTCGACTTTGTACATATCTACAAGAGAGCGTTCCACATATTGATTTAGAAAAAACGGGATGCTTGGGCTTATTTGCCTGTGGTGATTGATCAAATCTACAAAGTTTCATAATCTATTCATATTGACATATATAGTGAGCTTAACATCGGTAATTAAACCTTGAAAATTCGTAGCTTATTATGTTATTCATTCACCTAGTGTCTTTGATGTTCTTGATATAAGCGATTGAATCCGCTTTTGCGTACCTGTCCTCATTTGTTCAATCAGGTATGCGAATGAGTCTTCTTTTGTCCCCTGGTATCCCGTCTTTGCCAGATCATACTGGAAACATGTCCAGCAAACCAGTCAGTGATGGGGGCTACCTAGAATACAAAGATACGTCTTGCATGCCTTAGACAGCAAGACGACAGGCAGAAATCGTTTGAGTTTAATTATAATTTAGGCTCTTCCCAGGGGTCGAGCATTTTGACAGCTCACTCCAACCTTATGACCATCCACTTGCTCGCAAACTCTCGATATCACAATGCCTCTACATCAGGTGCTAGCGAAGACAGTCATTGGCTCCATGGTCAAAGACGCAATGAAGTTCACCCTCTCGGTGGCTACCAAAACCAATTTCTGGCAACGATCTGAAAAGTCTGCCAAGGACATTAGGAATGCCTTGACGAAATCGGTCGCTCAGCGAAAACAACCGCTACCAGCTGGAACCATTGATCTCTGTGCGAGGTACAACTATACCCCCTGAACGTGACGGACGAGTATAGACGATTGACATAAATGCAGAGAAGGTCCTCATAAGAGTAAGAGCGACAGGACAAATCACCTTACAGTTGTGCACACAGCTGCAGATGGAGCACGTGGAACAATGCATGTCGCGGCTGCCAAGAAAAACCCCTAGTTTCCCACTTCTCGCCTCGCAGGATCTGTGCAGAGTTTTTGGAGTCGACATCACAAGAGAACCCCGAGTTCTGTGTCTCAAGCTACATACAGGGCTTTTTAGCACTGGACGGACAACAAGCCCATGATGAACGTGTTTCCACGGACCTGATTTTTTGCCGACAGCTGGGATCCAGCTTCCAAATTTTCGCACCGCGAAGCAGGCTGGTTCAGTAAAAGAGTCGATTGGGGGAGTGAGTTCAAACCTCGAGCACACAAACAAATCTCGGACACATACCATATCCGAACGCGTCGCCTTGCCGATTTCAGATTCAGACGAGTGAAACCCAGAAAAAAGTTGCGCTCTGTTCCGAGGGAATATCATGAATGCAAGTTACTACGGGGGCTGATACCTCGACACACTGTGTCACTAGGAGTGAGCAGTTGCACATCAAGTTCCGTTCTGAAGTTTTGGGTCTTAATGTGTGGCAAGCCTAGCGTAATATGCTACACCTCCCCAGGGGTTGGTGAATAATACCAACTCGCAAAAGTCCACATAGCGAGTTGTTCATAATAAACAAATTCATCGTGAAGACTCCGTAAAACTCGATCTCAACGTAGTTTCTGTATCCCTCTAACCCTAACTTGACCTCAATTTTCCATCAACTAGATTGATATTCTTTTATTGGAAGGTCACAAAGATTAAACAGACTTCTACTTGATTCTAACCGACGAATGGCAACTTATCTGTCTACACAAGAAATCTAATACTACTATATATCGCTCGACTGAAATTGAGTACAGAGAACCGCTAAGCCTTCTGTTGAATCTCACGCATCTTATCCAACGCCTCTTGCTTGTGGCCCGACATATCTAGGCCAAATAGAAAATTCCACTGGGGTGCAAGCAAGCCACGTAGCTCTTCCGCTCGCAGGCCGGACTGGCCGCACAGGATGTGACCGGTCTCGCGGCTTGAGTCAATAATTTGTTGACAGCGGGGACGCCGTACCGCATCATATGCTTGAAAAGCATGCTCAAAATCGTTTTTCGACGACACCTTGGCTAAAAGAGCGCCTAGCACCATAGCGTCCTCAATGGCCAAGCCTACGCCAGCACCCTGCCACGGAGTTGTCGCGTGTGCCGCATCGCCCATAACACACACACGCTTCTTCGCGTAGGTAGGAGTATGTTTGTGTTCCCATTGGGAGTAGCTTGAGGGATCTTCCTGATCAAGTGCGAGCTACCGGTTTTTCAAGCTATTGTCTACTATAAAAGGTGCCGGAATTGCGGGGATGGGAACTTACATCGATGATCCCCTTGGCAATTGGCCCGTCAAGCCAACTGTGCAGCGACTTTTCTAGCAACTCACGACTAAGTGGCCGCTTTCGATCTTTTGGATTGGTACCTGGATCTTCTTCAATTGCAGAGACTACACACTGAACTACAGCGCGATTCTCAAGAGGATCATGCATCAGGAAGGCCCCCTCACCAACCCAGTCCCACTGACGGTCTACCTCGAAGTATTCCTCGCCCAGAGCGGCTTTCGCTTTCTCAAAGGGCACCAAGTTGCGGCAGTTCCAAAACCCTGCGGGAGATGCGGCACAAGTGGCGGCCTGATCCCCAAGCACATGGTCTCGCACGAAGCTGAAGATGCCGTCTGCCCCGTTGACCGCGTCGAACAGATAGACACTTGCGTCTTGAAATGAAAGTTCAATGCTCTCGTCTTTGGCATTGATGGCTAGCAACTGTTTCTTTGCGTGCAGCGAGTCTTTTGGCAATGGGGCTAGCAGCTCGCGCAGAAGTGACGCCCTATGCAAAGTACGGCCAGGGTCACCCTCTGCGAGATCAAAAATGAGAGAACCTGCTTCAGGTCCAGAACCCTAAAAGTATTGGTTTTAGATTCTATATCAAAGGGATTAGATTATTGGCACTCACAAGTAGAATGCGAGATGTGTTGGTAGCGACACCCCCGGCTTTGTCAAGTAAAGCCACTGCTGCAGGTCCTGAAAGTATCTCGTTGAGTGCCATCTGAGCATTGATAGCGAGTCCGACAGCAGCACCGCGTTCGGAGAACTCGGGTGCGGATTCAAAGACGTGGACTTCTATTTGCGACAACTGAAGCAATGCGTTCGCCAGCGTGGCCCCGGCCAGCCCACCGCCGACGATGGCAACCCGGAAGCGATTAGAAGCCATTTCTTTGCTTACTTCTTTTTGGATTCAAAACTGAAGGTATGAACCAGGTGTTGCTTGAGCAGTTGGTGAGTTTGAGGGTCTGCGCGAATGAAAATGAGATGGGGATGTTATTGACCCTGTGAGGCATGTGTGCACTGTCTAATCAAGTAACTATTCGTTGGTGTTGTTAGTGTTGATGCAGCATGATAACAAGCGACCTAACATGCCGCCTAAATCGGCACCAACTCCCTTGAGTTAATCCGACATCTCCACACTACCCTCGCCGATATGACCTTACTTCCTGCATGCGACCTCTAATTAATGAGATTCAAGATGCTCTTAAGCCCACGACTATCATCCTAAAAGCTCCTAGAAACGGACTTTTGGGAAATTATGACGTAGGAAAGATTAGCTGGAAGTTCTCATGTAGTCTCGTCGAATATAGCAACCGATATCTGATCCCCTAGTAAGGTAGTAATTATACCATCCACATTCTTCCATCTCGCTTGTCGCACGAAAGCTAACAAATAAATCGCCTTTGAAGCTAACAAGAATCATATATAGTCGAAACTGTAACATATTCGAGCCTGTAGTCGTCTCTTATAATGGCAATAAAAACAAATTTCATCTTGAATTTCTGATGCGTAGGTGGATATTTATCGGCCCTTACCTGCAAAAGACTACGGAGATTCTCCGTGAGACATGTCTGTATAGTTACTCTTTGAGACCTGAATTAGTCCGTAGTCCCCGTGCACAATTCAGCAGGGTTTCGGAGCTCTTAATTACCGAAAAGGGTGAGACATTCATAATCATTGAGATCGGATAGTTTCATGATGAACAGGGGCTAAATATGCTCGATGACGTCTCTCCTCGCTTTGCTAGAGAATATCTTGAACTTTACAGTTATAGCTATCAGCATCATTATTGACGTTGGGATGCTAGTTAGGGTCAGCGTTACGCAGCTCCTAGAAACCCCGAATCCATCACATAATGATTGCCAACATACCACCCAGCTTTCAAACTTGAAGGCTGATGCTCAATTTCTTTGCTAGGCATCAGTATAATATGTAGAACAATCACTAATATAATAAACGCCTTTTCCCCTCCTTAGCAAAGAGCATTGTCTTAAAGCTGTTATTTGTTCGTTCATTGTCACTTATAACAAATAAAATATCTAGCATTGTGTAGTTTTCCTTTCACATACCTAGTTCTCCTGCTAGACAATGCAGTTGTTTGTTTCAAGAGTGGTGTTAGTTTAACAAGTCACTACGCTGTCATGGATTATTATGAGGTAAGTACTTAGGTATATAAGAGGGTCCTTCACACTCGTTTGTAGTGGAATAGCACGCTCATAGACCTCACACACCATTATATATACCAACAACCTTTCTCAAAACGCCAAGCGAAACAGGGGCAGCTTGAAATCTTCCAGTATCTCCCTATATAAGCATTACCATTCCTATTCCACCCTTGTTTCTTATACCCTTTTCAAAGAAATCCTAATAATGAAGCAAAAGTACTCCAGAATGTCTGTGCCGACGCAAGAGCCGGAAATCTTTGACCATACCATCCAAGCTCCCTGGGGCTGCGAAGTTGAAATTGTGCTGATCCGGGCAGACGGCGGGGTGGACATCGACTATATCTCGAGGCACATGGACACATCCATCTGTAAATGTCGAAGAAACCCAGACGAGGGGAAGGATGGACGGAACCAAGAAACAGTCATTATCCATGCGAACAGACTACATGCATCTGGAAGGTACAGCCTTGCAGAGATGATACGCATCGCCGCTAATTTAAAACTAGGCCTGCCTGTGCCGAAGGGGGCTGAGCTTCGTTGGGACAAAAAGACAAAAATGTTCCCGTATATACGAGAGAAGGATTTTATCATCGAGCATTTCTAAGACCTTGGCCTAAGAACTTTCTTTTGTATATATAGTGGATTTCCTTTTATAGATGTTATAGGTTTCTTTCTACATTTTATATAATTGCACTTTTATAGACGAACGCAAGAATGTAAATAATTAGACTCTTTATAATCACAAGCTTTTCCAAATGCATATGTAATTGACTGTGATATCGTTATTCTTTACGTAAAAACACAATAAAAGTATGTGTATTGCTGAATGGGCTATGGACTGTTCGGAAATATCGAGACGGCTCGAGTCTGTATTTATCCATTAAGTCGCATGAAACTTCATCGTAAAGAAAAATTGGGTAGCTTTCGACGATCATTTTATAGAGTTTGTCGGGTTACTACCAAGGTGAAACACCATAAACACCACATACCCGTCCCACATCGGAATCCCGGTCACCTCTAGCGACAGAAGCGACCCTCTCGCCTCCTACATTGGGCTCGACAGCACCGCGTTTTCGCAGCTGGTCGGGCGTATCCGCCAAGTCAGTGGCGTTCAACCCAGGGTCAGCGCCGTGCACTTTGAACTTGCCCGGATGTGACTGCTGGAGGCGCACCCAGTATTGATTCATGAGCATGTTGCGGGCGGCAGTGGCAGCACGGTACTCCGCTCCCAAGGGAGAATAGTATGGACTCGACGGATCGGACGCGTTGGTGAGTGAGCCCAAGCTACTAGACAGAAAAACAATGCGTGGAGCCGGCGCCAAGCACATCAGCGGCAGAAATGCCTCGGTCACGCTTATGTAGCCGACTACATTGGTAGCGAAGATACTTCGCGCCACCTGTCGCGGCTCGCCGCGCATGAAGATGCCTGCATTGTTGATGAGGAGGTCGAGGCGGCCGTGTTCCTGCTTCACATATTCGGCTGCTGCGTCAACCGAGGCGTCGTCGGTGACGTCCAGCTGGACGGTAGAAATGGTCCCCTTTAGGTTGAGATCTTTCGAGAGAGCTTGTACAGCCGATTCGCCTTTTGCAATGTCTCGACTCCCGATAATAACATGGTATGAGGCGCTATACGAGACGAGATTCTTTGCTACTTGAAATCCAAGGCCTGAGTTCGCTCCTGGTGATTGGTCAGATTGGGTCAGGTATAAGCACCAATATGTTGCGCATAGACTGGCATATCTACATACCTGTAATGAGAGTGATTATCTTGTCGGAACTCATTGTCACATCACTATTGCTCGGCAGCTTTGGTGTAAGGTAAGATGTGTTTCTAGAACCTGATTTTGTTATAAAAGTGTCGAGAGATAAGTATGAACGACAGGATTAAGGAAGTACTTGTCTTCTACGACGTAGGATTAGAGCTCATCTTATATGCTTGAAATTTAGTCAAAAGCTAAGATAGACTCTTAATGGACGAGTTCACGTTCGTTTTCTCTTACACGTAAGTCTGTACCTACGCCACATGCGTACCTACATGTTATAAGTTTACGCTGCCTAAGGCATCCAGCATCATAAAAAGCGTTTTAATGCTATAATCATTACTCCTGTACCACATAGAGTTAACATGTACTGAGTATCATGCAGGTCGCGGTTGATGATGCGACGGCTTCTTGTCGGAGTTAGGGCGTTGGAGTCGTCTTATGTCCCTATCGCCATTGCCAGTTCGAACGGTCCCATACATCCGTTAAAACCGCTTATCGCCATGTCTTTAAGAATTCCAATTGTATCCCACATGATAACTTCTGAACCTCTAAACAGCAATAACTGCGAGAGGAACTCTATTCGATTTAATCAAGATATCAGAAGATGGTAATAGTAACTTATGATTGTGTCAATAGCGCCGCAGTATCAAAACACTCGGAGATTGGGAGTCAATCCCCTCCTAGATTTCTTCGTACAAGTTGTCACTCAGATTTCCCGACCTGCATTCATTTGCCATGTCCGCTCTCGTCTGCTTAATTCCCGTGTCAACGGAAAAGGACTAGCATCCGTAACCCTAGTGCACATGCACTCAAGACTATGCATTGCTGTTGGAGTGGAAGATTCTATCAATCCCGCAAAACATGGGTGAAAATGAGAATCGCGACTTCTTGCCATTGGGTTCCAGCCCTTTGTTAGATGCATGCTTTGCATCGAGCCTGCTTGATGTGTCGTCCCCAGAAATAGTGGTACTCGAATATCTGCCCCTGTCAATGGAGAGGTCGTATTCCAAAGATTGGGACAGGTTTGGATTAGCAACCGAAACAGACCCAAACTTTGCGGCGGCGTTGAAGACTCTCACGCCGTTCGCTCCATATCGGAATGAGTCATCAGTGTGATGAATTTTAGGCTTGTCCATATCGTCCACGAAGATCTTGAGATCCTGCCCTATAGCGACAACTCTCACGTGGTATTCCTGTCCCAGTTCCATATCCATCTTCGTCTGAGCTAGGTCCGTGAAAACCCCCAGATCAGCTTTCCCAAGGGTGATGACGCCCATAGGCGAGATGGCAGCCTTGTACCCCTTGTACTTGTACGTCGTCTTCGAGAGCTGCGTAACGCGAAAGAGGAGTCCGGGATGTCCGTTCCCTTTGGTAGTCTTGACTGTCGCATCAAATACTTGGTCGAAGAACATCGTGTCCAGCATCGCCATTCCGCCACTTGCGTCTGTTGCAGTGAGACGCTGCCCTTCAACTGACCATTCGCCGCCGTACGTGGTCCAGGCAAGCATGGCGCCATCAGCGAAGTTGTCCTTCACAAGCATAGTGACTGGCTCAATCCGTCCGTCTTCATCGAAGTACATTCGGTCGTAAGCAAGAGTGCGACGATGCTTATCTTGCTCGCCGAGACGTCGACGATGGTAGAATATATACCAGATATCGGTATTTGGGACTTGGATGACGCTGTGATGACCAGGCCCATGGGCGACCGTATCATCCCCTTGCAGGATCGTTCTTCTCTTTTCGAAAGGACCTAGCGGGTTATCCGCCATCCCGTACGATACACAGTAACTAGCTGTGTCCCAACGGTTCTCGGACCACATGAAGTAGTATCTGCCCTTGCGCTTGACTATCTTGGCGCCCTCAGTGTATGTTTCTGGTGTGATCTCCTTAAAGCCTGAGCCATCATCAAATGTGTTGATCGATATCATGTCGCCATCAAGCTTAGCGACATTGGCATGCGACCGGCCACCGTAGTAGATGTAGGCTTGGCCATCAGCATCATCGACGAAAACGTACGGGTCAATAGGCTGCGCGCCGTTGTGGTAGCTGTTAATGAGCGGCTCGCCGATTGCGTCGACGAAGGGGCCCTCCGGCTTATCTGCCACCGCAACCCCAATACCGCCATGTTGTCCAGCCACGTATTCCTGAAGGTCATTGGCACTGAAATACAAGTAGTATTTACCATTCCGAGAAATGGGTGTCGGTGCCCATAGTGCGTCAGTCACCCAGGCCACGTTAGACCTTATCAGGACGTTGGGATGCTTAGTCCAATTGATCAGATCCGGACTAGAGAATGCGTCCACAGCTGTTTGGAATATTTCTGGGCAAGACGATGTTGGATACACCCAGAAGACCCCGTCGTAACATGCTATGCCGGGTTCCCCATACCAGCCTTCCACAAATGGGTTGCCCGCCTCTGCGGTGGTATAGTCTAGTTTTCTTCGGGCTTCGACCGGCCCTACTTCGATTGATGCGGCCATGTTGGGGTTATCAATGGATCGTGCAATAGAGTTGCTGCACGGATTCTCGCCGATATTGAAAAGCCGGACACGGGTTGCGTCTTATAGTAGATGTATGCGACAACATGCCACTCCGGGTCGGAGTGCAAAAGCGGGCGCCGTCATGGTAGATCTGGCTAAATCAAAGAGCCTAATTACTCCGAGCGTTGTGCAAGAGTGCGCAGGTCAATCATTATGTCATATTTATCATTTGCGCAACGGTTCAGAAGTGGCATGTTGATCCGGTGTAGCTCAATCTGAGCAGCCATTGGGTCCAAGATGAGTGTAAGATGAGCTGTGAGACCATCTCATCAAACAAAATACCTAGGTACTTGTGGCGGGAGGGCTTCTGGCGTATCGCTAGTCAACTTTCCTCCGAGGCCTGGAAATTCCCCGAAGGTCGAACGAACTAGGCAAGCAGCAAAAACAATGGAGCCTATTGCAACTCGAGTCATAATGCTGATAATTATTTATTCACCTTGATAAGAATGAAGCTATTGGCGGCCAATACCCTCAAAGGAGTGGTGTGTTCATGTGTGGGATGATACAGGTGATTGATTATAGTGATACCTTAGCACCTGCGACCAGTGAACCTGGAAAAACCAGCGCTATCCCGTACTACGTACGTGGTTCCAATTTCGGTGAAATTTATGCACTATGGTCCTATACTCTTTGTATCCGATCAGTTTTAGGAGGAACAATCCCAAATAAGTTAAAACGTCCTCGATAAGCACCTAGGTAGATGAGCATGATAGCTATCGTAAAGATTGGGATGTGAGTAGTGGCTACTGATAGCATCTTGAGCCTCGGCAACATGTTGGCGGGGTTGCATCTAAATATAGCCCTGGAGAACACTACCTAGTATCATAGTTGTGAGACTATACACCCCCCTCTTGTATACTTGAAACTCCACGAACAGGGAGTAGAAATATTTACAACGTAACTTTAACTCATGATTCAAGTGAGATATTTACGCTCAATTCCTCTTTCTAAAATTTTCGGCCGGGTAATGATAAAATCGATTTAGAATAGTGAGTGTTTGTGCGAGCCTGACGAATGCGCAGACGTAATCGTGTCACGTCTGTGGACAAATTTAATCTTGATATGAAACAGTGTAACGATTCGGATCATCTTATACAATAAACGGTTTCTAATTTTGATAGAATGTTCCGATAGGACCTGTGGTGTCAGACCTATCGACACAATCAACACAGCTTTCTGGGTCCTCCGGGGTTGCTCGCAATGGCAGCCCGAGATGATCTACGTGTACGCCACAAGGCAAGTTTACCTGCCGAGCCCTGCCTCTCAACCAGACTCAATTGGAGTTCTCATATCTTTGGCCAACGACTGGTCTCTTATTCATATCATATTCTTCATCTTGAGAACGTGTTACTAAGATTAGCATAGATACCAATAGACCTTCCGCATTGGTTACATGGACTGCGATGACTACATGCCCGCGACAGCACAACACCAAGACTCCCAAACACGGGCGATACTGCTATGTTGTGTGGGTAGTATAGGTGTGATTGCTGCGAGTAGGGTGTGATTCGATCGATCTGCCAATCAAGACCCGGTCTCCTGGCACGACCTGGTTCCTGTACCGGTATTAGTTTGCGGGGTCGAATCCTCCAGATCCTCGATTTGTTAGCTGAGGAAAAGCAGCGTCCTATCTGGGCACGATAAAGCGATTTGTCTGCTTACTCTGTTGCGTCGCACCATCTGCGACCGCGAGGAAGTGTGACGAGCATGGAATTGGAAGGGATCATCCCAAATGGAACCCAAGCCCCCAAGGGGCCAAGAACTGCCTCTGTCATGAGTGGCAGTCGAGGCAGTCGAGGCAGTCTATCACATGGCTGACGAAGCAGTAATTGTATCATAGTTCATGCAGTCTCATCCATCTGCGCAACCCTCCCTCGTGGCTGATGTGACCAAACGGACAATGAAGGGGCAATTCCAATGTCTGCTGACGAAACATCTCTTCGACCAGATATCATTATAATGACCTGGCGATTCCTAACGATGAGCGCTAGATAACGGGAAAAATCGCAACTCAATTCTCTGCAAGACTCTCAGCGGACATGCCTTCTTCAACCTACTCACCAGAGAAAGTGATACCGGTGTATGCCACATTGACGGGCATCGGCATCGCCTTGACTATCACTCGCATATGGGCCCGAACTCGGTACATCCGAGTTTCTCTAGCGGCCGACGATGCTGCCGCCGCCGCAGCAGCCGTGTTCGTGACGGGTGCCGTGGGACTCCAGATCACGAATGCGATCCTAGGCACAGCCGGCGACGATATCAAGCTAGCCGAGACCCAACGACGCGCCCGCATTGCGCTGCAAGCCAACTGGGTGAACCCTTTACTCGAGGCCTTCGCATTCGGTCTGATCAAGCTATCCCTCTCGTTCTTTTACCGCCGCATATTCGGCGTGTGGCCGACGTTTCGAAGGATTAATAATGCCGTCATTGTGTTGCTAGTTGGATATTCACTCGCGTTCGGCTTCGGCCAGCTCTTCCTTTGCGGCACCAACTTCTATCTCATATGGGCGGACTTGGACCAGCATAGGGCGCGAGAGCGCTGTGCCGAGAGGGGGCATTTTCAATTCTTCTTCGCGCTTTTCAGCGTCCTGACGGATATACTGGTCGTCGGGCTACCACTGCTGTTTGTCGCGAAGTTGCAGATGTCTACGAGGAGGAAGTGGGCGTCGGCCGCGGTATTTTTCTTGGGCTTCGCGTGAGTCAACATGTTCTCACCTCTGACATTGATATATGTGCTTGCGCATCGCTGACACCACGTTTGTTAGTTCAACTGGGGCCAGTATAGCACGTCTCATATACGTCTCCGTCGCGCTGAAATACGACTGGTTTAGCTTCAACTTCAAGCCCGCACCTGGCGAGCCCGCGATACCCTCGCCGATTTTTGAGACGCTCAATCCGACGTTGCTCGCCACAATTGAGATGGCGCTTGGGCTCTGGGGCGCGAACCTGCCTGCTTTGTCGCCGTTGATGCGCAACATGCACCCGCTACGCCGTGTGGGTGAAATATACGGAAAGATAACATCCCTATGGTCGTCTACTTCGGTAACAGACAGACGATTATTATCCAAAGAGGAAAGCAAAGACGGATATCGGAAACCGTCGTCTGCAAGTATTGAACGTTAGAGATGATATATGGACAACCCGGGGAAATACTAGATTGGGGCAGGTTTATTGGTATCTCATGAAAAGAATTTCATCCCGTATGGTCAATGAACATTGAAAGCCATTGCTTGGTTATAGACAGTATAACCCATGGCACTCAAAAAATGAAGGAAAAGTAGAGTGCTCACTTGCATGCCATGAGATGTTGGCATACCTCGACGCATCGTATGGTTAGGTACTTACCTATCTAGGTAGATACCTAGGTAGGTAGCATTGCAGCCCCGAAAGCTGCTAAAAATAGCCCTTAAATGCCTGTCGATGATCAGCTGAAAAGGAGAACAGGCATGACATCAAGCTCGGGGGTGTCTGGTGTCATGGCGCTTTAGCGCGACGCGCGGTCCAAGCCGCTAAACCCATGCACTCCAGCGCATTTCCTCATTTCCCATTGTCAACAATAAATACTCCTCGTCGCCGTCGAGAAACCATCAAAGTTCGACACCATGTCATTATTACAGGAATGGGGCCGCATTATAGGCCAGCGCCCAAGGCATGCGAATTTCACACCCGAGCTCCGCGCCTTCATGCTAGGCGCATACGCAGCGGGCGCAACCCAGACCGAGATCGGAAGGGCCGTAGGCACGCGTGGCCATCGAGTAGGGGAGCAGATCCAGCGCTTCAAAGAGTACGGCACCGTGCAGTCATTTCAAATTTTTCGGTCCGATCCTAGCACTGAAAAAGCCCCTCGTTCGACATACAGCGACATCCGAAGCGAGCTGGATATAGAGGTGTGCGATGATACCGATGATACCACCCGTCGCGTAAAAGGCCGTCGCTCGACACGCGAACAACGGAGAAGTCGGAGCAGAAGTCGCAGTCGACAGCGTGAACGGAGTCGTGAGCGTGAGCGGGACCGGGACCGGGACCGGGACCGGGATAGGGATATGGATAGGGGAGATCGGTACCGCGATAGCGATGGAGAGATGGATAGGGATCGTGACAGGGGAGACAGAGATCACAGCGACATCCAAAAGGAGCCGGATATAGAGGTGCACGATGATACCGATGATACCAATGATACCACCCGTCGTGTGAAAGCCCCACGCTTGACACGCGGTAATATCCAGAGGGAGCCTGATATAGAGATGCGCGATGATACCGAAGATACTATCAGTTGCGTTAATACCCCTCGCTCGATACGCGGCGATATCCGAAGGGCACCGGGTATAGAGGTGCACGATGATACCGATGACACCGATGATACCGCCCCTCGTGTAAAAGCCCCTCGCTCGACACGCGGCAATATCCAAAGGGAGCCGGATATAGAGATGCGCGATGATACCGAAGATACTGTCAGTTGCGTTGAAACCCCTCGCTCGATACGCGGCGATATCCAAAAGGAGCCGGATATAAAGGTGCGCGATGATACCGATGATACCGATGATACCGATGATACTATCCGTCGCGTAAAAGCCCCTCGCTCGACTCGTGGCGATATCCGAAGGGAGCCGGGTATAGAGGTGCGCGGTGATACTGACGATATCATCCGTCGCGTCTTAGCCCGCCACAAGCTCATCACAGCACAAGCCGTCGCGAGCGCCCTGAGGCACCCACAACCCCAAATCCCCCAAACCCCCCAATCCGCCAATACGCCACCAAGCGACGAAAAGGGCCAATCGCAAGCGCCACCGCTTGTCATTGACCTTACTGATGACTGATGAATGACCTTACTGAAATGACCTTACTGATGAAGGCGGTGCGAGGTAATCTGGGAGTGGCGCAATAAGCATGCTGCCGAAAGCGTTTCATGCTTCAATTGGGCGCGGGCAGAACAAATGCTACCCGCCGAAACAAGTACAAGATGACGTGTCAACTTGCGACGCCGTGGAGCGTTTGGATACTCGATGCACTTGAGATTGCGTCTCATAGCCGAGAGAAACTAGTGTAGATACCCTTTCAAGGCTTCAGATACAACTATGAAGGCTTTCAACTCAGCCGGTCGAAAGAATATCAACAACCAATTACCTTGACTGCGTGCATGTTGCACTCGGGCGATAAAGAACGTATGTTTTATTGATGACCAAAGTAGACTTCTTCCTAACTTAATAGTAGCTGCTGGACTGAATGATATGTTGAACACTCGGAGGTATGGAGGTGCCTGTTGCCTGAATATCGCGACGTGACTGTGCCGCCTTCCGCTTTCTACTGATTTTTTCCTATTGCACCTTATACCCGGCGGTAGTCTTCGCTTGGTGTCTGAGCTAGATGCATCATTCAAGGGCAGAAACCTTCGCGTTAGAATTATATATCTCAGTAAATAGTCCTAGGTGGATTAATCCTGGTGAATTGAAGTAATTGAGGCTTGCCACCCTCTAGCGTTCAACCTTGATCAAGGTCGTACAAGGTTGATCAAGGTCGATAATGGTTGTACAACCATAAATCTCAATTTTGCGATTAAGCCCTTAAGATCAATAAATTGCACTTCAAGAGTAGGGGTAATTGATTCCCCACACAAAAAGAAGCGTTTCCAATTATAGAACCGAGGTTTCCGGTCCCGCCCTGCCGAAAATCGCCGGTTTAATCACGGCGCAAGCTTCTCCTCCTGCTCCGATAGGCCCCGCTTTTACGATATCCTGAGTCCCGAGGTTATTGAACACCCGAAGATTTTATTTTTACATATCTACTGTTGAGAATAATGGGAACAGATATCTCATCTGGCACGAATGGGTCTGGAATGAACGAAATCCCATTAGTAGTATTATACAGGATATCATGCATCTCCCCAGCCGGCAGCTCCCGGTCCGTACACACACAACATTACGCATCTGGGCGGATTAGATGCAAGAGACCTATCACGCCGTCACAGCTGCCAAGCCTATCATGGGTTAAGCAATTCGCGGAGATCCATGCCCTAACGATAAGATAAAAATTCTATCGCAGGCTATAAATGTGGAAGCGCCACTTTCTCATACTTGCGGGCAGTTCAACAACAAACAATTTCCTGTATTATCACTTCTGAATACAACAGACCCGGAAATCGGAACAACATGAGCGCTATCAATGCACCGAAAACTGCGAACGAGATGCGAGAACGCGGTAATGCGTTTTATAAGAAAGGCGCGCTGAAAGAAGGTAGTACTCCTTACCACCCCAAACGTCTTCCCAACGTCGCGAGTACGAGCTGGCTTATCTATAACTCGTTATAGCCATCGCGGCCTACGAGAAAGCGGCGGCATTGGACCCCGCCGATCCATTGCCCCTCTCGAATCTCTCCGCAGCCCACTTCGAGACCGGATCCTACACCGACTCTGTCGAGGCGGCACAGAAGGCGCTCGAGAAGCCGCAATTCGTCGCCGACACGAAATCGCCCATCGCGCAGAAGCTCCTCGTCCGCTCTGCTAAATCGCGACTTCATCTAGCGGAGGTCGAAGAGGCCAAGGGATTAGTTGATAAGATCCTCCCAGGCAAAGAGCTCGACGGCCTCGTGTTCGCACTAAAGGAGGCTGGGGGCCCGGGATCGGCTCGAGACCCTGAGCTCCGCGAGAAGCTGCTGCGACTACCACGGATCAGACCCAGCATGTAAGTTGGTGAAAAGGATCAAGAAGAGGGTAGCTGCTGATGACAAGACCAGCCAAGATGTGCCTGATTATTTCGGGCCAGGTCACGACAAGGCCGAATCGCTGTACACCAGCGAGCTACACAGCTCATGCGGAGATGAAGCAGTCTTATCCTTTATGTTCTGCGGTGTCTGAGATGCTCGCCACCTATTCAAGACCATTCATGACTACTACAAGATGAGGAAGAACCCATCCCAGAAGGTCCATTTCACAATACTTGACCACAAGCCCTCGGTGTTGGCCCGGGTCTTGATCTTTTTTTCACTGATGCAAGAAGGCATGGATGTGGCCACCGACAGTAGCGAGAGTTATACCTCGTTACTGTCCCTAGCTTATATCTTCTGCACCTCCCTCATGCCAGCCGAGGCAGCAGCAAAGTTCCACGACGCAGCTGAAAGAATCAGGGCTAAGCTCCAAAATGAGGAGAGCCCTTTCAAATGGCTACACATACCCACTGCGCAGATGAAGCCGTTAGAAACCATCATCAGTCAATGGAAGGAAGTCTCTAAGACGATGTATCCTACCGCAGAAGTGCGGAGAGAGATAGCTCTTGCTCTGTGTGATGCCCCGACTCGGAATGATGTGGGCGACTACCTTTCCATGCCTGAATGCGAACTGGAACACCGCTTCTTTGAGGAATTCTCAGTTGTGCTGCCTCCTCGAGAATATTTGAAGAAGACGGATCCGGAGCTGGCGGAGCTGGTTTCGGAGTACCGAAATGGCTACAGAAAAGATCTTCGCCAGAAGATTGGACGTCATCTTGATACGCACTGGTCCGTCAACCCTACCCTGCTTGATTTCGAATGGGAAGCGAACAAGGAGGAATAGGGTCCACCCGACTTTGGGTTCGACCCTTTCTCAATTATAGGAGCCTTGAGAGAGGGGGGGACCCTGCTGAAGAGAAACCGGGTCAAGGATCTCGAGGCCATGACTGTTGTCACGAAGTTCTTCGGCCCAGTGGTTGAAGTGCTTCATCGCTTACAGGACGAAGTGATGATTGAGGCCATGGCTGGGGACATGATGGATGTTCAGGAACGTATTCGCTATGATCGCTTGCAAAGGCCTAGTGCGACGTCGCCAAAGGAGTACCACGTTATCCACTTGAGCAACATTCCGTAAGTTCGGTCACTTTGTGGAATCTCTCGCAAATGTCATGATATGCACGCAACCATGCTAACAAGGACTTAGTGATTACATCGGAGGGACCTTGACGAGCTTCATGTATGCCGTCCCACTCCTCAAGCAAGGGACCGGGACCGGCCTGACGGCAAACGTCTTGCGAAACCCACCAAGGTGGAAGGGCGTCGACCAGTTCAACGCCGAGCACCTCCTGATGCATGACCGAGACTTGATTAAGAGGCACTTTGCGCTCAAGTTCTCGCGGCTCACGCCCGAGTTCTTGCCCCAGGATATGTTCTCGTCGATGAGCTTGACCATGACAGACTACAAGATGTGGGAGAGCGTCGGCTGGCGCCCTCTCGCGCTCACCGAGCGAATGTCGCGCGAAAACCTGTTCCGCTGGCTGTACTCCCACTTCTTGAAGCTATGCCTCCCATTCCCGCGTGCCGTTCCGGATTTCACATTAGTCTACGCGCCACTGAACATGACGGCGTTCATGCGATTACTCGGCCTCGTCGTCGAGCTCGGATATCCGTCTCACTGGATATCCGCCCTCGTGTCCGCCATCGCGTCAGGCGAAATCACCACGACGGCGCGCGCCCCGCGGAAATACGTCATGACGTCCGGCGCGGTGGACCGCACGCACGACGCCAAGACGATCTGCGTGCGCGCGTGGGCCGACGAGTTCACGACCCTCGCAGCCATGTGGCGCGGCGTGTGGCCCGCCGGCACGCTCGTGCTAGCGCGGGACTTACTGCCGTCGCCGAGCCGGATCAGCGAGTACTCGATCCGATTCCCCGACTTCGCGGGACACGATCTGAACTACCCGCACTTTGCCCTTGTGTTCTGGAATCAGCGCAGGTATGGGGAGCCGGTGCGCAATAATCTGCGGCCGATCCTGCTTGATGATGAGAAGGGGGTTACGACGGAGATTGCGCGTCTCATTCGTGCTGATGGCGTCAAGGTCGTGTCGACGTTCTCTTGGGCTCGCAAGACGAATACGGCGGCGTTTTGGCTGGGGAAAGATGCTGTTGATGAGATGACGGCGAATGGCTGGTTCGTGTATATTTGGCGGGTGGACACGTGGGGGCGGTTGACGGTGGGCACGCCACTAGACGGCGCGATTACTTGCAAGGAATCTTTCGTGTCTTAATAGGAGATGGTGATCAGTTATCTAGCCAGAAAAGATGGCTCCCTAGGAAGGTTGGAATTGGTGCCTAGCTTGTGTATGTAAGTTTAGATAGACTTTCAAATGCATCCAAATGTCAAATGCTTTTGCACCAGAGTGAAGGAATATAGCAGTGGCCTAGTAGTGAAGTAGAATAGTAGGGGTCAGGTGTCAATTCTATTGAGTCCTGGGCTCTCCCATATAGTGGGAGCCGCCCAGCCCTTCTATACACAGATCTAGTAGCCCAAACAGCCCCTACAGGGGAGCCCCTAGGTCGTAGTGAAGCCCTTGCTACCGTGACACCTGACACCAATACCCGATCAGCCACAGAGCGTGAGTCTGCTGTCGAGATGTAGGACTGAAGAGAATGAGCAACGCTCGCTCGGCTCGAACGCTGGGGTAGGCTATCCCTACCTACCTAGGTAGGTAGCTTACCTTCTGATGGTTGATTGCCAAGACTTTACAGTATCTAGTGTCTTGGCATATAAACTTGGTCAGGGGCATAGGGGGAGGGGGTTGAGGGGTTTGGGTGCTCAGGGGCTAAGCATCGAATCCTAGATTCGAGTAGCTATCATGCTTCTCCAGTATAAAAAATGATCAACCGAGACGCAAAGGCCATAATTGAGCCTCAAGCAAGACGAAGCAAGTCGGGATGGCTTCTTATCTTAAACTTGCTTTGCATTTGGCACACGCTTATATCAACATCGAGCGGGGTTGATGAAGTAGGGTAGCAATGGCAGCCTGCATGATCTACGCCACAATGCATGTCAGCCTGCCTCGTACACAGCCAACAAGCCTCGTTACCGTATTCGAGTAGCATGAGGTCAATCGAGCGCCTTTTTGTTTTTGAGACACTACGCTCCCAATCACAACCTAGGTATGCTACACCCTCAAACTACAATGCGGTAGAATGGCATCAATGGTCGCAAACCCAACGGATGGTCTGCAGACAGCATTAGCAGTTCTTCAAAGCAGTCTGTCAGATGAACATCGTCAAAGACTTCAGAATATCAAGAACAAACCGGAAGTGGATGCTGCCATTCAGTTCACTGCTACTCTTGATCAAGAAAATGCCGCTAAGAGGAAAGGTGCGAGCATATCCAGCCGGCTCTATCCGCTTCTACTCTCTGTCCAGCAGTTCGCCGGTGTTGTGGACACATTTGTCTCATCCAACCCAACTATTGCAGCTTTAGTATGGGGTTCAGTGAAGCTGACATTCCAGGTTTGGCATCGATGCTCCCTTGCACAGCGCATACACTTACACACCCTTTAGATCGTTACCAATTTCTTAACATATTATGAGGAGACGTCTCAAGCTTTTCGGGATTTCAACAGATGAGCACCTCTCTTCCGGCAGTATCAAAGTTTGTTCCCCAAATCAACTGGGCTTCAAGTAGCCATCTGCGACTTCAATGCGTCCATCATTCGTTGCTGCAAACAAATTGTGTGCATATCACAGCGGTCCTGTCAGCCATCCTGACCCCAAACAATCACTCGTATATAGCAGGGCGGTTCGTCTGACTTCTATTAGTGCAATCACATCTCGTCCATTCACTCACACAATCCTTCCAATCTGAGCTCGCATTACATGTTCGCCTAATCAAGGCTACAGCACAGGAAGTTCGAGACGCAATTGATCTAGCCCAGGCGCAATCCATATTCGAAGAACAACAGTCCCAGAGGCAGGAGCGTAATGCTGCTGACAGGCATAGATTGGCTCTAACCTCATTCATTTCAAGTTCCGATCGGGAAATATCTGAAGCGCAAAAATGGAGAACAATGGCTGATGTCCGGAGCAAGGGTAAAATGATAGTCCAGTTTTACTGTCTTTGAATACGACAGTTAATTCGAGTTTGGGACTGACTCATGTTGCATAGCCGAGAATAATCAGAGAAGACTAGATCACTTATCGACATTTGACTATATACGAGCTTTCAATCAGGCGCGTTCGAAAAGATACCACTCGACTGGCGAGTGGGTGTTCCAGACACCTGAGTGGTGTAGGTGGAAGGACGAAGATTGTTCCAGTGTATGTTGGTTATCAGGCAAAAGTAAGCAGCTTCCAATCTTAGTATTGACTGCACAACTAATGGCAATATTACCAGTTGGTTCTGGGAAGACTGTGCTAAGGTAATAGTAACGAAAGCCGACATGCCGATGTGGTTGGTACTGACATGAACAATCAGTGCGACTATCACTGATCATCTGCTTGCTAAACGAAGAGCTTCAGACTCGATTTCATTCTTCTTCCCTAGATTTGACAACGAAGAGTCTTTATTGGCGGACACTATTATCAGATCTTTAATCCGGCAAAATCTACAACCCGATCTGGTTGATAAACTTTCCAATGAGTTGCAAAAGGCACATGACTCGTGTTATAGCCAAGAAGCACTGACGGAATTACTCATGTCAAAGATGGCCATGTACTCGACGAATTACATAGTTATCGACTCGCTAGATGAATGCGAACCAAAGGAGAGACGGATGATCCTCGATATTCTTGGAACTACAATCAAGCGGAATTCGTCTAAGATAAAGATAATTCTCGCAAGTCGGGACTCTTTGGAAACAGAGGTAGCAAATGTCTTCGGTCAAGTCCCAAAGCTTCGGATGAACTCCCCAAAGGTTATTTCAGACTTGAAGCTTTATGCCCGCCAAAATTTGAGTGAGCGGATGAACATGGGTCAGCTGCCAATAGGAAACGTTGTTTCATTGGAAGATATATGTGAGGCAGTCACAAGCGGAGCTCAAGGAATGTAAGTTGTGCCTTAAATACCCTGACATTCTTGCTTGGTTATTACCGAGTCGAATGTGCCAGTGTTGTTAAAATTGACTGAATCGAAACAACAGGTTTTTATGGGTCGCATTGGAGATTGACGACTTGTGTTTCCAAGTCTGCGAAGAGGACGTTGCCAATGCCCTTCGCGAACTCCCGAATACGTTGACTGAAGTGTTCAATCGTGCACTATCTCGAATACTTTCCCAAAAGACTCATCGAATTGCCAAAGATATCTTTCAATGGGTTTCCGTTACCAAAAGGCCTTTAACCTTAGACGAAATACAAGATGCCCTATCCATTGAAGTTGGAGAAACGTATAGCAAGCCTGAAAGACGCCCCAAAAACATCAATATGATACCAACTTGGTGTGCAAACTTGGTTGAGATCGATGAAGCTTCAGCTTCCGTACAGTTCATTCATCATTGTGTTCGCACTTTTATCCTTGACACCTCCATTATCGACCCCCATTCCCACGACCTCAACGACTTCCATCGCCCTATAGATGACCTAAACACCAATGTGGGAGAGCTTTGTGTCACCTATCTCGAATGGAATGATTTCAAGAAAACTTTGGTGGGGTCAGAATCTCCACCTGTCAATACACAGCTTCCCCACCCTCGTCAGATTGCGAAAACAGCACTTGCAGCTGAGTGGCAGAGCAATCCTATCGCGATGATCGGAAGTTTCATTCCTCAACTATCGACACGCGACGCCAGATGCAAGTTCAATATTGATGCAATCATGCAGACTAATAGTAGAAAACAAGCCGGCAATATAATCTACCCACTCCTCGGATATGCGAAGAGGTATTGGATAAATCATACCAGGCTACTCAAGACCACATCGCCTATTTATAGACCATGGAGACACATGTTGGAGGGCATTCATCCCATAGCACAGACTGAATGGACTCGCGATGAGTATATCTCAGCAGATGAGTTTATTCTGGCCTGGGCGCAGACACATTGTCACTCTGCGATGATCTATGAACTTCTAGCTGTTGGCTACATCGGTCTTGACACATTTCTCTATTATTCTTGCAGCATCATCGCCGGAGGCGGACCCCTTCGAAATGTTCAATCAACATTGGAAGTAATCTCGAGCTTCACCCCACGGCATTGGACAAAAGATATGGTGATCTCTATGGAAATACAGACTGTGATAGCCTATCTCCTGTCCACAGCACAAGCCTACTCCATTGAACAGGCATGGTCCAAATTCAAGAATCATCAAGAGCTACGACTATTGGAAGATAAACTCAATATTGATCGTATCGCGGACCATCCTGATTTGCTTGAGATTCTATTTTTCACCAGCATTCAGTCGGGGCTTGCTGAGCTGGTGACCAAAACAAGGGTTAAAGAACCCGCTTCTCGCCATAATCTGGATTCCATGCCCAAAAAGCCACTGCATGTCGCTATCATGGCAGAAAATATGTATTCAATCAACATGTTGCTGAAAAGAGACCCTTTTCAAGACAATGCAACTGGCCTGGATACCTTAGACCCCTCGTCATATCAAAAACATCGACTCGACTCATTCCTCCATATGGCTATAAATCAGCAGAATGTAACAAGCGCACATTTTCTTCTTGGTCAGGGTGCTCGTGTCAACTTCAAACCACTCGTTAAAACAAAGCGCCAATGCCGGTGCTCAAGAGTTCCAAGACCAAAGAATTTGGACCCAGGGCGGATTATGATAAGCCAGACTCATAATGTGTCCATCAGGCCACGAAGTGAATTGTTTGATTGGCACAGCACGGGTCAATTGATAGAGCATAGCCGGTCTCGCTCCGCTGCAGAGCTGACGCCGCTTTATTACGCCGTTCAAGTGGGGTGCGATGTTTCAGATGTTGAGCTGATCAACTTACTGCTTGCATATGGAGCTGATCCAAATATCCCTAGCTCACACGACCTGACCCCTATTTTTCTAGCTATTCATTATGACCAACCAGAGATACTGGAAATTCTTCTTCAAGCTGGAGCCAACCCTTACCTTGTGTGCCTTAGTGGTGCAACAGCGGAAGAATATGCCCAGAGTATTAGATCTAAAACAGCGAAAGATTCGATACAAAACACGCTGGTGGAAGTGTCGATGGGTTCGAAGCACAGGCAGCAAGCAGCGTTGTTTATAAACGAAGCAATTTCTTAATTTAACTAAGTTAACTTAAGTTAAATCAAGTGGTTTAAATATTCAGTTATATTTGCTTCAGTTAATAATAATTCTCGATAAATAAAAGAATCAATCAAGGGTTTCTGGTGTTGAAACAAAACAAATATTCGTTTGCTTATTTTTTGCTTATAAACAACGCTGGCAATAAGATCATAACAAAACAATTGTGGAAGCGTTATATAATGACCCAATTGGCACTAAGCTAACCGCAGGGGCCACGGGCCATGACCTCACGGGCCACCCAGCCCCGCGACTTTTCGTGACACCGCGTATTTAATCCTAGCGCAATAACGCAACCACCTTTAACCTTCTCTTATTATAATTATTATTAATCGAACTGCTTTTTCTCGCTTTTTATTATAATGCTTTTAAATGATTATGATATACGCTATTGGGGTGCCCTACGCGACGTTAAACTTGGTATGGCTGTCCGAGCCGCGGCTAAGAAGTGGGCAGTCCTTCGAACTACCTTACAACGCCGTATCGACAGGATTCCTACTAGAAAAGATACCAATAGAAGCCTCCAAGCTTTATTACCTTACCTAGAAGCCCGATTAGCGTTCTGGGCGATTAACTAGGCTAAACTAGGCTACGCACCTTTGCTCGTTAAATTCCGATAGATTATTAACTTACTATTAAGTGCTTCTAGCGTTGCTAGAAGGGTTAGGGAAGTATAATATCGCGCTTTTTTTAAGCGTAATCTAATTATTAAAGCTTTAAGATCGTATATAATAGTTTATTTAAAAGTAAATAGTGTTATAGTTATAAATATTAACGTTTTTTTCGATTGTTTTAAAGTCCTATAGGTTATTAATATCCTATAAAACCGCTAGTATAACGCCGATAAAATAGGAATTAGCTAAAGTATTAGTAAAGATTACTAGGTAATATATAAAGCTAAAACCTATTTAGTACTTAAGAAAAATATCGAAAAAAGCGAATAGATTATTATAATAGAATATATTTCTGCTAATAGAGTAGTATTTCTACTACTAGTGATTTTAAAAAGCAAAAAGGTCTAATAATAGTGGTTTTTAAAACAGAACTTTAGATTATAGGACAACTAGCTATTTAAAGCTTCGCCTAAAGGGTGGACTAATAATAATATCGCGATAGATTAGCTTAAAAGCCTTTTTATTCTTTATATTTATAAGCGGTATAGTAATAGATAGGTAGTTCTGGTTTATAATAGCTACGATTTTTATACAAACGACTTTTTTTTATTAACCTATTTATTAAACAAGGTTTAGCTAATCTTTTATAAGCCTTACTATAGTTATATTATTTAGGCGTTAGATATAGGAATCTTTGGGTTATTAAAAAAAAAGCTTTAAAAATATCTTTGTAATATTTTATTAGCTACCTTAGGAATTAAAGCTATAAAAAAGGATATTATAAAAGCACTCCAGCTAGCAAGGCTCGATATTTTAAACTCTGGGGTTATTACTAAAGCCTGGGTAATAGCTGGGATCTTTTTTTACGATTATATAAAACTATTATTATCGAAATATATAATTTTAAAAAACAAAAGTATAGTAAAGGACGCTATAAATGAGTTAGCTATAGTAGAAAAACCAAAAATACCGGATTTTTTAGTATTCGAGCCGAAAATATGCTTTAATACGCCTATAAATAGTTAAAATCTTTTACGAAACTATTGGAAATCTACTATCAAAATCGGCAGGTTCGATATATTAGTTTAAAAGCTAATAACTTAGAAAGCTACAAAAGCTTTAAACTACTAAGCTAAAAAAATCGCAAATCTTAAAACTAAAATCCAATATTTTAAAACTAAAGTTATAAGATCGGTTAAAAAGAATCGAAAAAAAGTCAAGCCAGCGCCGGGACAGCGGTTAGTAATAATAGCGGACGTACGTAGGGTCCAGAGAAGGTTAAAGCGTAGGATCGTATATAAGGACGAGGCTAGCGATTGCGAAGTGCTAGCGATCGTTATTCCAAGCTATGGGGCTATTCCAGAAGATGAATCAGAGGTTAAAGACTGTATTATTATAGAAAATGCTTAAAAACAGCGTTCGCGATGGTTTTTATTAAAAAAAACAGCTTCGATTGTATAATGGTGGTTGGTGGTTAAGGTGGCCCGTGAGGTCATGGCCCGTGGCCCCTGCGGTTAGCTTATCTAAATGCTATTTTATCGAACTAAAAACTCTCAATGAACATGGGGGTTGTTGTAATTGTGTGGTGGATGTCTACCTACCTAGGTAGGTAAGTATCATGGCAGACTACAATCGGAAGGCCTTCTCAGTACTCGTCGTAGTACTTGAAGACATGAGTCGGGATTTGTTTCCCATTCTCATCAAACCTCTTCGGCAGAACAGTGAACAGGCCATCGATGTCCCTCGGCTCGTAGTCCAAGCCCAAAGCGCCCGCAGTGAGAACATCATGGCCAAAGTTCATCTGAATCCAGTGCGCCACCATGTCCATTCCTGCAACCGCGCCAGATCCAGTCCAGATATTGCCGTCAACCATCCACTGCTTCTCCATCGTCCACTTGACCTGAGGGAAACGCTTCTTGACCCATTCGATTTCCATGTGATTGATCGTCGCGTTCTTGCCGTCTAAGACGCCGGCCTGCGCAGCGACATATGCACCGGTGCACTTTGATGATTACAGTCAGAGGTTCATCCCGAAAGCGCCAAATAGTAAGAAAGGGGGTGACTCTTTACTCACTGTGGTGAATACCAACTTCCCGGATGCAACATGGCGACGGATGAACTCGGCATAGGTTGGGTCGAGCTGGAAGTGCTCCGGATTCGGACCTCCCAGAAGCAGAACGTCGAGCTCGGGGCAATCATCGACGGTGGCGGTTGGCACAATTGTAAGGTTGCTCGTGAGAAGAGTAACAGGCTCTCGGGTGAGCCCGATATGATGGAAGACCAGCTCCGGTGCTCGAGAGATGGTCGACTCATCTATTGGCCCATACGTTCTGACTACAGATGTCACAGCGAGTTAATGTATTTTTTGCTTTATTCCAAATTGTTTTGGTAACGGGAAACCAGCGTTGGAGCTATCACTTACGAGCCTTCAAGATCTGTTTTCCCGACGAGTTAAGGAGGTCCGTTGCTCCAATCACATCTATCGCCTGGTAATCATAGAGAAGAGAGCCAAAGGTGATGGGTCGAGACATATTTGCAGATAGAGGAGTAAGGACTTGAAATAATAGTTCAGTGAGCAATGATGTCTAGTGAGAGGGAATACTGTTCTGGTCCTGTGGTTGATTTTCAGCCATAATTTACTGACGGGCATTGATACCTTTATAGATTTAGAGACTCCAGTGCACGACATATCCGTAGACTCCACACATTGTTGTTTGCGATTTATAAGCCTTGCATCGAGTTCGTTAACCTCCGAGGTGCAGCGGAGGTAGACCTCTCACATCAGCCTCATCGTTGCTGCACCCTTCAATCGGTCAGCAATCATCATAGCAATCGTGGTGATGACCAGAAAGCTTTTTCAGTGCCCATTCAGACCCCGAAATCTTCAACAGTATGCCCGGATACTACGACTTGCCTCCACTCTTGTTTCCCATCTATGAGACATGACGTGGGCTCACAAGGTCATCATCTCTTTCGCTCCGAATTTCGCATCAGACGTGACGATGTTAGTACTAGTAGTGTCACCAGCTTATTCAGCAAATCAGTAACGACTCTATACAGGCCTATGGTGCAAATCATAACCTGATTACATTCAGCTATGCGAGAGTGGACGATTGGTGGAGGGGCGTAAAAACACTGCTTTAAGCTCACCTTGTCAACATTGAACACATACCCATTAAGAGAGCAGTCAGTGCACCCTCTACTAGTAGGAGGCTCTTAAATCTAAATGCGGATAATTGAAAGTCCAAGTTTCTGCAGATATGGAGGGATGATTGGAGCTGTTGTTACCACGAAGCGAGCCCGCCCTGTTAAGTCAATCACCTGGCTATGTTAAAAAGTGCTATCTTCCATATAGATGTTCAAGTGTTACTACCCCCAGGATAAGGGTTCCCGCTGCGCAGGGAGGACTACGGCCGTAACCGTGGGCTACAGATAGGTGGATGCCTAGATAGGTATCTAGTGCCTGTGACATATGACACAGCGCTAGATCTGCGCATCCGTTTTGTGCATGAGAATCCCATAGCGCATATGTAGCATTTCAGTAGGCTGAAATCTTTCTAATACCTTATAAAGGGTAAATGGGTAACTGAGGGTTATACCTCAGGGCTATATTTGTTCAATGAGATGCATCTAGTGAATCAAATTGTACCTCTAGGCGTTGCCAAGCCACATGTTACGCACTAGAACGATTTCAGCAGCTACCTATTCTGGTAAAGGATACCTACTAAGTCGTCCGGGACTCCGCCTTTCGCTGAATATAATATCGTTGCCGCCCAGTTTGACCTTCAATTCGGCGTGCTCCTACTACCTATCCTACTACCGACACGAGTCTCCTCGCTTTCTCTCTTTCCCAACCGAGCGATCCTCCTGTCTGCCCAACATGGCTGCGCCGGCCCGTTTGGTGCCCCTCGAGGAAGTAGAAGTCCAATCAAAACCATCTCCGCCACGCACCCGCCCGCCGCCTTACATAGGACTCATGGTGGATCGTGATCTATATATCAACGATCCGCGGCTCGTGAGTATCCAAATGGGATGCGAAGTCCGTATTTTCGACGATGATATCATCTGGAAACGAGGCCGCCGCGTCACGCGCAACGAAGAAGCAGCCCTGCGCATCGTGCGAGAACACACGACCATCCCAGTCCCAGAGGTGTACTGGACAAAATACAGCACCAAGAACGGATTGCCATACGGCGAAATATTTATGCAAGAGATCCCAGGCTTGCCGTTAGATGGCACGTGGGACTCGTTAGAGCCGTCCACCAAAGAGCGCATCTGCAGTCAAGCCTGGGGCTTTGTCGAGCAGCTGCGGAAAATACCCAAGCCGTCAGAGTTCGAGGAGCTTTATCAATGCGGCGCCGACGGCTCTCTTAGTCGAGATGTCTTGCTGGCAGACCTCGAGTCTCCCCACTCGCCGATCTTGGATGACGAGTCTCTCCGACGACGTATTAATGAGCGCTATCTACACTTCAATGGAGGCAGCTATGGAGAACACCTGCCCGATTACCTCCCGCATTCTGATGTTTCCGTGTTTTCACATTGCGATCTAGCTCCACGCAACATTATGGTAGACGAGTCATGCACAATCACGGGTCTGATAGATTGGGAATTCTCTGGCTGGTACCCAGACTACTGGGAGTATGCAAGGACACAAGTACAATGGCTACGGGAGGACTGGATACATTGGATGGACAAAACCAAGCCTCAAGACTGGGACATAACGGGGATACTCAAAGCGAAGCGAGTTCTCTTCTAAGATATCCTGCTCGAAGACCGAAGTTCAAGACAAAGGCTGCATCATAGGCCGAACCTTATCGGTAGTCCCAACGGGCACAACCCCCTGTACCTCTAGATCTGCAATCACTCTGACAGTCCATCCCTGGCAGGTCTCGGTGATCGACGCAGCATTCTTAGCTGTAGGAGGCGGTTGAGAGTTCGCAACATGGTCCACCAAGCCTCGACCGTGGCCGTCAAGATCTGCCAACTTGAGGGAGTCGTAGTAGGAATCAGACACAAAAATATTTACATCTGAAGCATGAGCATAGCGCATGTGAGTATGGTCTCCTTTCACATGGTAGAGTTGGCTCGGTCCACCATCCTCTCCCGCGATAGCAAGCGACCAGTGATAACGTCCGGTGGTCTGGGCTCTGTATTAAGATAGGGAATGCTTTAGTATTAACCATCGATTAATCATCGATTAAACAGGAACGGAGTTGGTGTTAAAGGGGTCAGATTACTTACTGACGAACAAGGAAAAGAATATTGTTTTGCAAGGCTGTTGTTGGCGCTGCTCCTGCTCCTGCTTCTGATATCACGGAGTTACATAGTTCCCACTCAGTTACTGTCCCATCCTTAATCCTGCGGCGCCAGTTCTTGCCATCACTCGAAGTGCAGTATTCCCTGTTCCATATACGTCGTGGCTCGCTGTAGGTGATTTTACCAAACATGGTTTCGGCGATAGTCATGGTGTAGTGCTGCACCCCTTTTCTATGCGAAGATAAGATGCGATCGGGAAGTGACGGAAGGTGACCAGGCCTTGTGGGGTGGGTTGAATACAACCTTTGCTACTTATATACCTGACGGGCTATTCACTACTAGTTAGTGGCAAACATACAACAACAGGAGTTCTTCTTACATTGGACTACGTGACGGCCATTCAATCGTGATAAGAATTCGAAGAAGCTGAGAGAAAATAGAGTATGGGGCGAGACATTCCAGTACGTCATTGCTGACGCGATAGCGAAAAGAATAACAGCTATGTGGTAGCACGTGTGAAACCGAAATTTGTTTGTTATGTGTTACTGTAATAGTATCGATCAAAATTCTCCTACGACCTACTGAAGCTGACCCAAATAGATAGGTCATCCCTAGCAAACATATCCTCCATCGAAACCAAGACTAATTCAAGCTTTCTATGATTCATGGACTATGCGATGCACTTCTGTGGCCGCTGGATTATCCGATTTTGCAGACAGGGGTGAGGTGCTGGCGTCGAAGGTTCTAAGACTGGAGGCTCTGGTTCCCAAGATCTGGAATCCCCATACCACCCTTGTCTCATGAAGCTCACACGAGCTCATTTATAAGGGGAGTTATTGTAGTTCATCTCAAGAGATTAAGGCTATAATAATACCGATGCAGACAAAGCGTTCAACTGAATTTGGTATTGTCTTAGATAAATCAAAGTGAAAATTTCCAAAAGCGGTAGTTACTTGTCGAGAGTGTTTGTCTCCAGGATCTATCGTGCGGCATCCCATGGTGACGCCCGATGCCCGAGCCAGCCAGCGTAGCTATCGCGCCAGATAGTACATGCGTAACTTCACATCACATTTAAATCAATACGGAAGCTATGTAAACATACGTGGGCATTCTCTCATTATATATACGTCTAAATATATACATATCCAAGGTATAGACAAGAACTTAAAAAACAATTTCTGCTCAAAAAGCCGTAATAATGCTGGCTAATCAGGAAGTAAGCAAGGTAAGACCGTATGTCTCCAAAATCTCGTTAACAGGCTGGAAGTAGGTGATGCCGCCGGAGGAGCAATCGCCAGAACCTCCGGAGGTGACGCCTTGGGCCTGGGTGCCGGAGTAGAAGGAGCCACCAGAGTCTCCAGGCTCGGCACAAACATCGGTTTCGGTAAGACCGGTAACACTGCCCTCGGAGTAGTTGACTGTTGCGTCAAATGACCTGATTTGGCCGCAGTGGACACCGGTGGTAGATCCAGAACGGCAAACGCTGGATCCTGAAGCAGAAACATCGCTGCCCGATACAGGTATGCTGTCCCCGCCATAGCCGTTGATCTGGGGGAAGAGGGTAGCCCCGTCGGTACCGATAAAGCTCATATCAGCGTCTCCTGGAAAGACGGACGCTTGAAATGTGCCGAGAAATTCACCGTCGGCAGTCGCAGCAGAGCTTCCCGAAGTTCCACAGTGGCCAGCCGATACAAAGCCGTTTGTGACCGGAAAGCCAACGGAGCACCGAGCACTCTGGTTGATGTAGTAAGCATCGCCGCCCTGCACCGAGGCGAAAGTGGTGGGCATCTTGTCGACGATGCGAATTTCAAAATCGTCGTTCTCGACGAGTCCGGCCTTCTCGGCCATCGCCTTGGCATGGGCGGTGCTGCTGGAGAGTACCTCCATAACAAGCTTGTTGGTGGCAACATCGACGTAGTATGCCGCGATGCCGGAGCGAGCGGACCTAGTCTGGCTGCCCATCTTGTCAACGGCATGCTTGGCCTCGGTAAGCTTGGAAAAGCTGTTGGCCATCATCACTGGTGTGGCTCCAGCAGCGGCCACCTTCTTGGCCATGGCTTGGTCGGTCACGCCGACGTGGAGGTTGTGGCCGTCGACAATCCAGGCGCCGGCAAAGGAATCCTTTGTTGTCGTGCGCAACTCCTCGATAACTCCAGCAGCCCATCGCTCCCGGGCAACACGGGCGGTAGCTTGCTTAGTGTCTAAACCAAGATCGCGCTTCATAGCGGCCAGGATTTGGGGGTGGAGGGTTGTCGCCGTCGGTGAGGGGGCACCGTAGGCGACAGGCAAGGTGATTGCCAAAAAGGCGAGGAAACTGGTGAGCTCCATGTTTATGATATGTTTAAAGAGTAGTGATTATGTGGGTGAGAGGCTTTAAGGTGAGGATGGAAGACAGGACAAACATACCAGACCAGAGGGGAACACCTCGATGTCTTTATACTTATCCTAACTCTACCATCATGATCATGCATTTGTTGTCGTCGTCCGCGGCATGCCATGGCTGCTTTCCTCCTTCCTAGTTTGCCTTTAAGAGCCGAGAGATGTTATCGCAAATGGAACTTGAAAATGCCATCTTCGCGAAGGCTGAGCTATCAGATTTGGCATGTCGATATAGCCATGCGGATCCGTGTGGATTCTGTCCTAGCCCGTAAGCGGAGTGATCGACGGCCTTTGGCCCGCTGAGTTGGAGTCGCGGGCAGTCGACAACAGCAATCAACCTTGTGACCTTTATGAGTGCTTGATCAGGAAGGCAGAAGAACGAGTTTCCTTAGTGTTTATTTTCTTATAACCTCGGTCGTGGTCGGCCTTTCGAGTTTCGAACGTCGTGGTCCCTGGCGGACATGGAGCTTTGTCCGTTTTAGGGAGGTTGGAACTGGTCATGAAGAGGCAGAAAAACAAGGTATAGCGTAGCTTGGCGTGCCTGGAGCCAAGATGAGCACATGGTATTACTACCTCTGCTGCGCGGTAATACTTGATCGATCTATCACGTGTATGATAAGACAACAACCTTCGGATACGCTCGCTGGGGAAGTCCATGTCTTTTCAGTAATTATAACTCTTCAATTGCCGATCGGTTATGTACATCTTTGGCCCGTTTTTCTCCCGCTGTAGATCCGGCATCATCCAGATCTTCAGGCACAATCTAACTATCAACCTTGCGATATAGGCATTTTATGCAGGTATGGAGAGCGACGATCGACAGCGTATGTTGATCACTGTTGATTCCGGTTTAATTTGTCGGAGGGTCATGAAGATTTACTAGCAAGACTAGTATCTACGCACAGGTATTTTTTTATTCAACTACCTATTGAAGGAATGATTTCCGCAGAGGATTCCGAAGGGGTAAAGCCAAGAATTATGCAATAAGCTATCTTCCATTTGTTGTCAAGAACCCTGATGGTCTCCTACTAGAATAGGCGTAAATGATCTACATGATAATTACCTAAATTCGAGTCATGAAACCAAGAGGATCAGATGCTACCGGACTCGCCAGACATGCCAGAATGCCAGAGTGCTAGAATCCCTTTTACTATCGTTGGCTGACTACTCAAGAGCTACCGCTATAGTTTTAACTTATCTATAGCAACTATAACTCTCCCAATTGGTAGTAGGGCTACCCCTGTTCCAGATCGCTGATCGCCGCCAAGAGATCCTTAGGCGCGCCAAGAACCCCCCGATCTCGCTCCCTCCTTTTCTGAGCTCACGTACAAGTAGATATTGTCAAATCATAGATTTTTCGCAGGTTCTCATCACGAATGGTGCAGATAAAAGTACGATCAAGCAGGCTTTGCACCTGCTCTTTACTCTAGCCCTCATTGACATATCCATTCAATGGTGGCTATCAACACCGACAACCCTCCCGAGTCCCCTTCACCGCTGAGATGACTCAGTAGAACGTCACTTTCAGAGACTTATCACGAGTTATCAATATTGCAATCCAAGCACGTGCCGCACCGCCATAATGAGTTGGAAGACGCCCACATTCTAAAATCTTAATGTCGCACATTTGTGTTCTCTTTTGTGATATGTCAGACTTAACTCGTAAATTAGCAGCGACTATTATTCATCTGTGATTTGGTTCAATATCCCAACGGGCCAGGGTCTGCGTGGACCTGGCAGACCTATGGACAGGGAGTTTCCATCCCACTCACCGTCCCTCATATGCATAAGGGGCAATGCGCCGTTAGGTCTACAATAACGGGTAGGCCTAAAGGGCTAAAAAGGACGAAATGAGGACTTCTGGGATTAGGACACGGATTATTCATTCATTCTTTGAGATGGTGCTTCTTACTACGGTGTGGACAGCTATTCAAGCCTTAGTCGAGGTGGCCGGCTACAACTAATACTTCTGACAACGAAAGCGCATGTCTCAATAGATGCTCATGCCCTCTCCCAATACATGCGTTCGAATCAATCCTACTATTTCAATGTTTGTGCGGTGAGTAATAGAGTGAATAACCATCCGGTGTAACCCCTCCATTTGATTACTCTCAATAGGACGACAGGCTAAAGCATGACTTCATCTATACCTCAAGTATGAACCGCTACTTTGCATCCATTGGCATTCTTGACAGTCAATTCCCATCTTCCGGCCCATGCTTTATCATCCCGCCCTTCCACTTTTTCGTATTTTTGTGCAAACTTAATAATGACATACCCTGCCTCAAGCATTGCTTTGTCCTGACCAGGGCAGATACGAGGTCCGTTCCCAAAGGGGAGATATTCCCAAGGCTTGGGTCGGATGTTGATCCATCGGTCGGGGCAAAATATCTCCACATCGTCACCGAACACTTGTGTGTCACGATGCAACCCATAGTAAGGTGTAATGATTCGTGAGTTCTTAGGCACGAACACCGGAGATAGTCCGTCTCGACCCCCTCCTCGTGGCAACACTGTATCTTGAAGAGACGTTCGACCAGCAGTGGCCAAAACTGGATACAAGCGAAGGCCTTGAAACCGTCAGGATCGATGCTATGATCAAGAGTGTTGACTTACTTTCTCTGAGTATGTTCCACACAAGAGTCATACTTTTGAGCATTTCTGGAGTCAGTTTCGTTATATCCGTTTGGGCTACATCCTCTTTGAGTTGAACCCAAATCTCCGGGTGTTGTGAAAGAAGGAAAACCGTATTGCTGACTAAGGTAGCGGTGGTTTCTTGCATGTTCATGAGTGATTGAAGAAGATGAAACGCGAGAAACTAAACTTCGCGGTACCGCCATCGGATGCCTCCAGGGATAAGGAGGATGAGGTTATCACTGATCAGCAATCCCTAGAAGTGAAATGAAATCCTAGTGTTACCCCAACGCCAGCACCTGGAACTTGTTTACCACAACAGCATGTGGAGTGCAGCATCATACCTCATAGGTATCCTGGCCTATCCTCTGTATTTAGTCAAAGACCATAATAGCAATCCTATCAAAGAGTTCACAGAAATCTACAGTGTATAGTAAAGTTGATTGGCAGCATCCCAGTAAATTCCAAACATTCATTTTATTGGTACAGCATGATAGATCGTGGCTCTACATACCGTTACCAATAACTCATTGACCAAACAACAACGGCATGAAGAATTCGCTAGCGGGGCTAGTGATAAAGATGGTCACAAACTCTGAAGAATTCCATTTGCAAGCTCATTAGCCTTGCGTCATCTCAGAAATCGATCATGTGCATTGCCGAGTTGCTTGATAGAGGCGAATGGGCGAATCGAAACGCCTAGGAATAGGGGACTCACATGGATGCATACCTGAGTACAAAATTTGATCCTAATTTAGACACGAAATCCGGACAGCAGGCAGATTGGTGGCTATCTTTGAGCCGCGCGCAGCTATGTGTACATAGCTCAGGCTAGGTACATACGTATACAATAGAACAACATCGGGCCGTACCGAAAGTTAACCCACATGTTCCTATCCAATGATAACTCGTGAAGCATTATCCACTTTCGGCGAGAGGATGCCATTTTCTGAAGGCCGTATTCGATGTGCTTAGGCTTGTTGGTGTTGGACGTGTTGGAGTACTCACAGGGCTCTCTTGGCAATGAAACCATAGTGCAGGAGCCGACCCCAAACGTGGAAGGTGACGCAATATGTTCCAACAGACATCTGCACCGACTGGAACATTGGAGCTACAGGGTAATGCAGGCTGTGGCTTACCAGACACATTGAATATGTGACCGGACGGATAACTGTTTTTGTCAGAGCCTGCCTAACTGACTCTCCATCTCGATCAGCCATCCTGTCCTTGTCAAAGTACCGTACAACACAGAATGCAGGTCAGACCCTGATGCACGACCCAACATGCATTGGTGCCAAGCATCCATCAGTCCTACAGTAACTTTACTCCGGTCGAAGAGCCTGCCCACTTCATTTCCTCCAGCCGATGACTCATCATGGTCAGGGGACTTAAATGGCAGGGACTCTGGGCCCTTTCCCCAACTCTCGCTATTCAACTCTCCGCACCAGCCTGACTGACTTCTGTATCGTGTTTGGCGGGATTCTCACATTCATTCCTGGTCAATTACACCTTGATACTCAAGCCCATCATGTCTCTCTCGGCAGAGAGTATCGGCCACTTGAGCGCCAACGTTGTCCTTTTGCTCCTCGCTATCACAGTTGTTACTCTTCGTTTTATAACTCGTATAAGAACCAAACAAGCTCTGAAAAGTGATGACTGGGCTATATTTGTCTCATTGGTTAGTACGCTTCGGAATCTCCAGACGCATTGGGTTCTAATCTAGCTGAAGCTCTTTTGCATCGGGCTCTTCTCTAGCTTCGTTTATGTTGTTTCCATGCATCTCTATGGTGTTCCATGGTCCTCAATCTCTGCTACAGACTTTGTAAAGTCAAGAAAGGTACATCACATCTCTTGATTGCCTATGTAAACTAATAAGAGCTCCAGGTTCAACTGGCAGCGATTCTCATATGTCACTTTGTGTATGGCCTCATCAAAATATCAGTTGTACTCTTCTACAAAAGGATTTTCACCGTCGATCCATCCTTTAATCTGAGTGCGAACATTGTCATCAGCGCAATAAGCATTTATATGATTGTTTCATTCTTTGTGAGTTAGCCTTCTGGTGCAATGTTCTTTAGCTTGCGCCTAACTTATCAATAGACGTTTCTTTTCTCTGCACGAGGTGTCTCGACCTTCTGGACAACCCCTGCAGAGTTGGAAGGCACCGAATACGTGATTAACCCATCAACTGGCATCATTGCATTTGCAGCTGTCGATGTTACTTTAGACTTGGCTGTCCTTAGTCTTCCCTTTCCTATCATCAAGAGTCTTCATTTAAGCTGGAAAAGGAAGGTTGCCGTTGCTTCTATATTCCTTCTGGGCGCATTGTGAGTATATCGTGACCCAAGATGCGAGGACAGTACTGACTAAAAGTTCTCGACTCAGCTGTCTTGTGTGTTCAGTTGTCAGACTTTACTATACCCATGCTCTTGCAGGATTCACTGGAAGCTCCTTAGAGCAAAAGAGATGTGCGTATTCACAAAAGGTCCTCCGTTCCTTTTAGTACGATATTGACCTGATATTCTGAAATAGACCTTTCAGAAAGTAACGATCTATGGGCGCACATAGAAGCCTATGCCTCTGTCTTCACTGCGTGTCTTCCCACACTTCGCCCTCTGTTCACAAGTAAGAGCGATCTTCGAAGTTTGATTGGGAAAGTGAGGTCTGTATTCTCACTTCGGAGCACTTCTGAAAAGACTATCCCGCTTCGGGGGATCGAAACAGGCCATTCAAGCGATTCTGGAAAGGAGCACAGGGCTTGGTATCAATCAACAGCTGTGTCCGAGCCTCATTTGGTATCCTCTGAATTTTACCCAGCAGAGGATGGCCAAGTCCCTAAGGGTGATGTTATTGTGGTGAAAGATACTTTCGGCTCATATCATGAGAATAGCCAAGTCTAAGGAGAGTATTGAAAAGAGACTTCTTTGAAGAAGGCCTTTGTGGCCCATGCTGCTATACTGCTTACTTAGTCGCAAGCATGGCCAAAGCTGGAGCGTTGTTCCTCCAACGCAAACAGGAAAATGGGAGTATTGTTGTGTAAAGACAGGGGAAGTTGAGCGGTACAAGCTGTCGAAGTGCCAAATTCCTAAAATATTCCTCGTCCTCAAGATATTGTATTCATAGGCCACCAGAGCATAATGATTTTCCTCTAACTTCCTGGTAAACTGTCTCGTTGATATGTACATCACTAGCGTCCTTCGTACTCACGTGCCTTTGTATTCAACTCAAGCTGAGATGCAGACTATTCGGCTCATGGAGCTTGAGATAACGATGCAAGCTCTGGCAGCTGACTTCGGTGTTCTCTCATATCCTTGTGATAATTGGACTCCCATGTCTAGGTCTGCGTGATACCAATGACTACAACTAGTTAGCTAGACCCCTGGCGAAAGCTCCCAAAGGTTTTCTTACAGTCGTGCTGTAGTCCGTGAGCGTGTGAAGATATGGAATAGTAACAATGGGATTTTGGTATATACCAAACATCTGGGTTTGATCTTCTGGGCGATAAGGTATATCATCGACCAAACATGCGCAGTGCTCCGAAAGACCACTTCTTCAACGTCAAACAATTGTATGACTTATCGATACAAGTGGGCAAGCTGATTGGGGAAATAGGTAGGATGCTCACGATGATTCACGGCATAACGTATATGGGGTTATGACTTGAGAATTACTCTTGAGACTCTAATATACTGCTATCTTACATCCGTGTGCGCTCTTACATGTTAGTTTGAGCTCGCCCTTCCAATCTCGAGCGTCTCTGCTTTCAAGCTTGGGAAATTTCCGGGCGAATCGAGCGAGGACATAGGCTGCTTCTATCAAGGCCTTTTGCTGCCCAAGGCATGCCCTGTCGCCGTTACCAAAACCCATAAATTCCCACTGCTGTGGCTTTAACGAGTCCCAACGTTCAGGCTTGAATGCCTCAATTTCATCTCCGAACACTGAAGCATTGCGGTGGAGAGCGTAATAGGCCATCACCACAGCCGATCCTTGTGGAACAAAGATTGGACGATCGTGCTTGACACCTCCCCCGGCTGGAAGGATTGTGTCGCACAAGGCGACCCGGCCAAGTAGCGGAAAGATTGGGTATAGACGTAAAGCTTTACACTGGGATCAGAATAGGTACCAATATAGAGACCGGAGGTGTGGGGGGATTCTTACTCTCATGTACGATGTTCATGATTAGTTTGGATTTCAAGAGATTGTCAGCTGAAAGATCTTCCTCTGGGCATTTAGCAAACTCCATATGAAGCTGCTCCCAGTATTTTGGGTGGCGTGCTAGTACAAATAAGGCGTTGGTGAGGAGTTCGGATGTAGTGTCCTGAGCTGCCATCATGGCCTGAATGACCTGACTGCGAATGAAACTCAGGTCCTCGGTCTGTGCTGAAAGGCCTTGAATTAAACTTCTGGCTCGCTGTTTGTCGTCACTCGCTAGTGCTTGGTTGATATGGTAGTCGAGATAATCATGCGATGCGGCCCGCGCTTCATTGTATTTCTTCTGAGGCAGAATGTTCCACGCTCGACCGAGTATGACTCGAAACATGCTGTAAAAAAGTGCTGAATGAAACACTTTGACAAATTCATCCCCTGTGATAGGTGCATCGGGCTGCTGCGTTGATGGGGAGACGCCGAGGACGAAATGCAAAGCCGAGTTGAGAAACTGTGACATCAAGTTAGTTGATATACTCGATGCTAGGGTCATGTTTTGTCACTAACGGCGACATATAGTAGAGGCTGTAAGTCGACAGTGTCTCCCTTCGGAATATCTTCAAGAATCTTGTCTGTCTCGAGTCGTAATGTGCTCAAATCGCGCAAGTTACTTAGATCAAATGAGGGCTTCAGGAGTTTGCGAGCTTGCTTCCTGATGTCTCCATCTGTAGTGATGAATCCGCGCCCGCAAAAAGGGCCCAGCCCTGGAAGTCTCTGGGGCTCGACGCCATAGTCTTTGGAGGTATTGATGGTGCGGATGTTCTCGAGATCAGTTGTGCAGATAGTAAGGGGGCCAATGAGACATGGCACCTGGTACGTGGCGCCAAGTCTTTGATGGACCTTGTGAAGAAATGGAATTTTCGAGTACATCTGCATTTGAAAGTCGAAGCCTAGAAACGGCTCAAATGGGCGATAAGAAGTCGCCGGCTCGCATCCTTGCCTCCGCGCAGAAGCATCTTTCTGGTGCCGACGCCGAAATAGGAAGAATGCGACAAGCGTAAGGAATAGAAGCCCGGAGGCAGTTTTTGGCTCCATGATGTGTGAATTGGATGAAGTTGAGCGTAGAAGGATAGAGGATATGCACAAGGGAAAGATTTTGGGGATAAAAGCACTACCTAATCGCTTGTCGGTATGTAGAAGTAGAAAAGGCATTGAAAGTCCCGTGCGTCAGCCAGTACGTACCGAGTATCCAGTAAGACGGGGAAAGGAAGCCTGCTGCAGGTGCGGGCAAAATTGGGGTCGCAGCCAGGCAGCACCCCTGCGCATGTGGCTAGCCGCCTGGGCAGGGTTGGACATGGATCAGTGCTAGGTACATGCATTATACCTTACATGTAGGTGAGTACCGTAACATGTACAGTACATGTACGTAGCTCACAGTACATGGGTACCTCGACAGCAAAGATGTCTCTCGTATCCATGACCATAATTACCTAACCCTATCTGCCTACCTTTCTACAATCATCAAAAGGCACCAAACTCTGATTGTTTATTGAAGTGAAAGAGGTTGAGCTGATAACTCAATTATTATCTTCTGAATCAATCAAAAAACTCGCAATGGCACTTCTCATGCTTGCATGTGTCTTCTTTGCTTGGGCATTCGCTTATAAATACATCCTTCGATTAATTCGGCCACGCCTTGGGTCGCTTCCTGGTCCGCTACCAGCTCGGGTCTCACCATTGTATCGCATCTGGCTTCTTTGTGATGGGAAAGGACCTATCCATTACGCAGAACTACACCACAGATATGGGCCCATCGTCCAGACAGGACCAAATCATATCTCTATAGCCGATCCTTCTTGTATACCAGTGGTGTATGATACGAAGAATTTGTTCGTTAAAGTTAGTCTCGAAAATTACCAAACTAAGTACTTGTGAATGAGGCAGTATGTCAGAGGCTGATTTGATAGCAGAGTGAATTCTATAATGTTTTTCGACCGTTGTTTCGTGGCCAGCCAATGGACACAGTCTTCACAACGCAAGATGTTGCCCATAACAAACGACTAAAAGCAATACTTTGCAAGAACCTGACTACATGCTCGTCACTCTTCTTGGGTGAAATTAAAGAAAGTATTGATACCTTCGTTGGTCAGATGATGGAATCACAAGAAGAATCCGTCGACCTATCTTATTGGTCATTCTTCTGGTCATTCGATATCACATTTGCACTAATCTTTGGGGTTCCATACGGCTATATGAAGAACAGAGCTGACTGGAACCAATGGATATACACCTTCAAAACTATTACAGGATTCGCTGCGATTCTGGGGCAGACGCCGGAATGGTGCTCATGGACCCTTGCCAATGATAGAGTCATGGGTTTTCTCCGACACTTTCAAACCTTTCCGGATCCTACGCAAGAGTTTATGGAGGTAATCGAACTTCTCCCCTTCTCTATGTTTGGAAATTATCTTATTTATTTTTAGGAAGTTGAGAATCGAATCAAACTTCATGACGAAACCACTCATCGATGTGATAAAACCTTTATTTGCAAAGTCCTCGCCGATCGGAAGAACCTTGATAATTTTGATGAACACGCCACAGCTGTAAACATCCTATTCGAAACATTGTAAGTGAATATAGTAAGTGGCTCATCCTGGTCTTTATCTTACGATAGATAGTTTTGCTGCTGCTGCAGAAGTTGCTGTCACTCTCGGGACCACATTTTATTGCCTTCTGAGTAACCCAGACGTCTACTGTCGTCTGGTTACGGGGATTCGCAGTAATCCAGCAGTTGACGCTACCTGTAATAGCCGGTACATGTAAGTTATCACCAATCTTACACCGCCTTAAGGAAGTCTGTTAGCTTAGCCGCTAATATCGGACCCAGAACGGCCGTAATCAAGGAGTCTCTAAGACTATATTCATCAAACTCGCCGCCCATGGAACGTGTTGTGCCAGAAAGCGGCATGTCATTCAACGGTCATCATATTCCAGGGGGTACGATTGTTAGTGTCCCACAATACGTTGTCCATCGAGATACCGCAGTTTACGGCGAAGATGCGCATATTTTCAGACCCGAGCGTTGGCTTGAAGCAGACGAGCCAACTCTGAGATTAATGGAACGCAACTTTCTCGCAGTAGCTATAACCCATTATCCATTGCTAAGCCCTAACTAATTCATCTCTAGTTCGGCAGAGGAACCCGTGCCTGCGTCGGGCGCGACTTGGCAATGCTTCAGCTGCGGATGATTTTGACCAATGTCTTGAAAACGTTCGACATTAGGTTCACACACCCGGAAAATCCCCCAAAGATCACTATGTATTGGATGCTTGATCATGTTGGACTGGATGTGAAATTTAGGCAAGCGAATGCCTAAGGTCGTATGTGTGGAAATGGTGCAGGTCAAGGGGTCACTACACATATCACAGGCTCATCATGGGTATACAAGCAGGCCCTTCTCACCTCTCTCGGCAGTATGTACCATATAAGATTCTATACGGTCCACTGAACCGTACGCTCATATATTATCTGATATCGTACTACCCAGAAGTGCCAACGAAAGTTCCCAAGGTCTGGATCCAGCCTGTGAAGTACCTAGGTACCTACCTAAAGTACATAGAGGTACCTAACTACCTAGGTATGTATCTGAAAGTACATACCTACCTAGGTTGTAGTCAATGGTGGATTTCCAAAAAGCTGCATTCTCGTCTAGGTATAATTCCGAGTCTACGTGACACAGATTTCTTTAGGACCGGAGGTATCTGATGTACCTTCACATGACGTTGCATTGAGGGATTGAATTGATGATTTATGACTGGTTGCTAGTGCTCCAAAAGCTTGACTGTTGGGATGGCGTTGTATTTGCAGCCTACCTCTAGAGACAGATGAATTACCAATGTGGCGCAATATTATACGTATTGTCTCATGCAGGCTCTGGGATGGGTCTACAACTGCCTAGACCAGGCGACTAAATAAATTGCGACAATTGGTCTTGTTGGTCGCGACCTGTCATTATCGCAGCATGATTCCGAGAACGGTATGGTGGCATGACCCGTAATAAGGCTGTATTAAGCTAACAAACGTCGCTTATCCTGGCGCATACGACAGGGCCCACAGCGTGTTGGAGACCGGACCCAGCCACTCGCCGCAACCTCCTCCTTTCCACCTTTTTAAGTTCTTGGAAAGGTCCCACTTATTCCCTGGTTAGGAAATATCTATACATCCCCTCGGCTTTACGCCTCTGCGACAGGCTCACGCCCTCCCCAAACTCACCCTCGATATCCCTCTCTTACTAGAAGGATGCCACCTAACGACTCCCATAACGGGCCTGCTCCCGCCCCCGTCGCCCCGGACGTACTTGCGGCCAAAGCGCTATTAAGAGACCCCAAGTTTACGGGTTCCCGCTCGGTACTCGCTATATTTAAAAACTGTAACCGTAATTTCTCTGCCTATAAAGAAGTTATTTCTGTAACCACGCTTACGGTTAACGCGGCTTTTTACAGGACCAGCACCACAATAGTGCATACTAAATAGGCAAAAAAAGTATCCGACACGATCTCCCACGCTTTTATAAAGCTTACTAAAAGAAGAGGAAATAGCGCCTCTAAGCGCCCCCTCTTTCCTACAGTAAATAGCCCCCCTATAAAAAAAGTAGCAATTAGCAAAGAAACTCGTATAAAAGGAGCACTAACTTATACTAATACTACTGCTTCAGTAACAAATAGTAAAAGCGCGCGTGATATAGCGGCCAAAAGGCTTACAAGCGCTACTAACAGTGCCTAACTCAGTAATAAACCCCGCTCTAACAGCAGGGGTAGAAGCGAACGTTTACGCTCCAGATCCTACACTCGCTCTAGGTCCCAAACCCCCGCCGGTAGGCCCCTTTTAACTCTAACTCCAGGGATAATACCGATTGGACAATTATTAGTAGCAAAAAACCGAAAACCAAGCAACGCCGCCCAGGGGGAGGCCCTAGGGTTATATTTCGAGTATCTAACATATTAACTACCTATAACTTAGGCCCAGCAGATTTCCGCGTCTCGCTTTATACGCTCCTATAATATACTTTAGCCCTTTTCCCTATAGTTATACCGATCTTAACTGGATGGTTAGTATAGTATAAAAACTAAAAAGCAACTAAATTTTTTTTTTAATCCAATAAAAAACTTTTTAAATATAGTATTACGGCCAAAACGGATAAAGAATAGTTTACTTATATAGTATTAGGTATTCCTGCCCTCCAGCTCCCCCTAGAACGGACTATAGTTAACCTCCTTATAAAAAAGGTTATCGCTAAACCAGGTAGTAGCCCAATAGAATTGCCCCGTTAAAATATAACGCGGACTTTTGGGTAGTCTCTCTACTTAAACCTACTAAAAAGAACTTCTCCCTATTTAGATCTAAACCCTCCCGCCTATTCGCCAGAACTACTACTATTATATAGTACAATAATTATTAGGACTTCTACAACTCCTGTATATACAAAAAAAAACGGGTTTGCATTATCTACAGGAAAACATACGTACCCAGCGCCTATATTAGCCCGGAGCGCTATACTAACTGCCACAGCCCCCACTAAGCCTCCTCCCTAGCTTGCCTCGCTAGACCAACTATAAAAAACGGCCGCATCGTCCAGCTAAGTAAGGCACAGCTCATAGCTATCAGACAGTTAAGCGACAGGGCCTCTAGAGTATAAAAGGAAGCCGCGGCTGCCCTCGCCCGGAAGGCGACCCCTATACCCCCCCGACTCTCCTACAGCCGACTCAGGTTCGACCCTCTACCCCCCCCTTGGGAACAGACCCCCCTACGGTCCCTAAGCGGCCCCTCCAACAACAATTCAACACGCCAGCACGCAAGCCCCCAGCATCTACAGCCCCCCCCCTGCTAGGGACATCCCGCACACCAGCGATCCCACACCGCCGCGAGGCTAGCCCCTCCCCTGCTCCCCCCGGTAGCACAGCTACTAAAAGTCTTAAATCCAACGGCAAAACAAACAGGGACGCTAAATCTAAGGGAAATAACAATAATAACAATATAAACAACGCCCCTATTAATAAATAATAACCAACCGTTAATATAGAAAAAGGCGTAGGAAGCCTTTACTATTCTCCAAGCTAACGTTAGAAAGTCAGCCCCTTGCTATAATACACTCTTATATCTAGCAAACGATATTGAAACAGACATTATTTTAATATAGGAACCCTAGACTTATTCCATAGGCACTAGGAATATGCATAAAAGCCACGCCTCCTACCAGTGCTACGCTCCTTGGGGCAACTAGAAATCCACCCCTCCGGGAGTTATAACTTATATCCATAATAAATAGAAAAGCCACACCTACCCCCCCAGCGATACCACACACCCCTACATCCTAGCTATACTGGTTCATGGCCTCACTATGTACAATATATACCGCCCTCTAAAACGTAGCGCCGAAGACCCGGTACTAAATGCCTTAGAAGCGCTCCCCACTCCCCCCGATATCCTTATTGCGGGGGATTTCAACGCTACTCACTAGACCTAGGCTCCCAGGTCCGATACCACTTATAACCTCACTACAGGAGATAGAGTTGTATAATACGCGGAAGCTAAAGGCCTGGTATAAATAGTTATAGGCACCCCTACGCACAAGCGCAGAAGGATTATTAACCTTTTAATAACCGATATACCAGGAGCGGCCTCCTAAGTAAATAATAACCTTTACACGGGCTCGGACTATTTCACTATCTGTACCACTATCCTTTTCCGCTCCCCCCCCCCCCAAGCGTAACAAACGAAAGATCTAACTTTAGTACATACAATTCTGGGTAAACATATATAAACAAAGAGCGGCTACCCTTAAGGTCCCCAATCGGCTCCTCACCCCCAAGGCGATTAACGATTTTAGCGCCGCCATTAGTACCGCGTTTCATAACGCCTATATAATTGTTTCTACCCCTATGGGTAATGGGCACCGGGATACTCCCTGGTAGGACCCGGGAATCGCTACACTATATACCCAGCTCGCCAGAAACCGGTCCGACGGGACTCTTACCTATAAATAAGTCCAGGAATACAAAAAAGGATACAAAAGGGCAAAAAGAAATTACTAAAGAACTATTATCTCTAAAACAGATACCCCTTCCCAACTCTTCGCTATAGCTAAATAAAGGAAACCTACCAACCGATTTAGCGCTCCCCCACTCAAACATAAAAAAAAAGTTTATATAAACCCCGTTAAAAAGACCCAGATACTTATATAGAACATCCTTATAGTCAGGGCTACGGGGGATAATATTCGCGACCCTCTCCCCAAAGGTGCCCCAGGCCCCACCTACAGACAGCGAGTCAAGATTAATATAACAGTTACTAAACCGGAGGCGAGGGCCATATACTGCGGCGTTTCCTACACCGCCCCGGGCTTTAACAAAATAAATATTGCTATAATTAGCCTAGTATAGCGGTAGTACAGCCCTACTATTACAAAGCTATATAACTCCTACCTTAAAATAGGCTACTACCCCAAGTGCTACAGGAACGCTAAAATAGTCTTTCTGCTAAAACTAAACAAAAATAATTATACTATGGTTAAATCCTAGCGCCCCATTTCCCTCCTCCCCTATATTAGTAAAAGTCTCGAAAGGATTATAGCTAGGCGTATAGCAATTATAGCTATTTTAAATAAAGTATTACCCCAATAATAGTTCGGGGCCCTCCCAAATCGGTTAGCTCTAGACCTTACGTTCGCACTATCCCACAATATCGAAAATAATATAGCTACTAAAGGGCGTGTATCCTCCCTACTTATAATAGACATAGCTGGCGCCTTTAATATAGTTCTTTATAATCGCTTTATTACTTGTATATTAAATTAAGGGTAGGATCCCTATCTCGCTAAATGGGTCCAATCCTTTATAATAAACTGGACGGCTTTTTTTAGGCTAAAGGATACCCTCTCTCCCTCCTAACGGCTAAAAAGCGGCCTCCCTTAGGGCTTGCCTATCTCTCCTATCCTTTTTATACTTTTTATCTCCCCCCTTTTCTAAATAGGGATCCTTAGGGATATATTCAGGTATACAAATAACTACGCCCTAGCAGAACATAGGCGTAACTTTAGAAATAACTCTCTTATCCTAACCCTTAGGGTAGTTTATATTACCCGCTAGGGCAGGGAAAACACTATCGCTTTTAAGCTTAGTAAATACGAACTTATATATATTAGCTATACTATTTTTCTAGAAAAAATAAAAAACCTAATAATAGTATTAGATATAGCTATAATACCCTCCCGTTCGCTAGTTAAATAGCTAGGTATTTTTTTTAATACCCGCCTACGGTTTAGGTACCATATAGAAGTATAGGCCGGCAAAACAACTAAAGTGGCTTCCTTCCTTAAGTCCCTCGGGAATACCTAACAAGGCGCCCCTTAGACCTTTATTTCTATTGTTGCTAAAGCGATAGTGGTCCCTATAATAACTTATAGTAGTACCGTTTAGTACGGTAGCCTTTTCCGCTAGTCCCTCTGTAGTAGGACTAGGGAGGTTGGGGCCAGGACTACCGGCTATATATAAAAAGTACACTCGGCTCTTAGTCTAGCGGCAAAAACAGTTGTCCTAGTTTAGCGCACTTTTTTTTACTTAGTAGTATTTTAAGAATCTAGCCTAATTATAAGTATACCTTGTTTAAAATATATTAGATATATAGTAATAGTCCAGCTTTTAAAACTAGATAAATAATATTTACTAATCTACTAAATTAAAGAACGTACAGCTAAAAGAGATACGATCCTATAATAAAACATAAGTCTAGTCCTATATATTCGCTACCCTTTATTAACAGCTCCTCTCCCCCCCTAGCCCACTCCTAGGGAGGAGCTCAATAACAAAAATAAAATAGCCAAAGCATATAAAGCTTGGGCAACACGTATGCTCTCTGTACAAACGGCTGGCCTCCCTAGTATTATTATATACTCCAACGGCTCCAAAGATACCTCTATGTCCTGGGGTTTCGTTGTATACGCGAATAGTACTAGGGCTTACTCCGCTTCGGACTAGCTAGGGGATAAGGAGGTCTTTAATATAGAAGCCAACGGGGCCCTTAAAACACTCCGGTAGTTCGTAGACCGGTACTACAAGTCCTTTATGCCCCTCCACCTCTGCCTAGACAACACCTCGGTCCTTACCAACCTACTAAACGGCTCGCCCCACTCTTCGGTATACAGATTCGCAGAATTCCGGCGCCTCGCAACTAGGACTCCCGGCCGCCTACACCTCCACTAGTCCCCAGGCCATACAAATATAGCAGGCAACGAGGCAGCGGACGCCCTTACAGGGGCCCTCTCCAAGCAGCCCCTACCCCCGGACCACCCAGCCAGAACAGACCTACCCTCCTACTCCCACGTTAAAAGCGAGGCTAGAAAGACTACAAAGCGGATTGCCTAACAATAGTGGCAGGCCAACCGCCCCAAAACCTATACCAAACTCGGGATTAAGTAGCTAAATAAGGCCTCGGACCTCCCGGAGCTTAACCTGTCCCGCGGATTACTTCGCTCCCTACTTACTAAAAGATCGGGATACGGATACTTCGTATTATACTATCGGTAGTTTGGATACCCGCCCAACCGTATTACAACTTGTACCTGCGGCAAAAAACAGGACTAGGGCCACATTTTTAAATGCCCCGACATGCGGAATAAGCTCCTAGGCTCTATATAGCCTAAGACCGAAAAGCAACGCCTTACAGGCATGGAAGCAGCAACAGAATTCTGGAAGTTCTAGTGCAAGGACCCCCTAGACATCTATCTATAGCGTAATCATGCCTAACCCACCCCTGCCAGCCGTAGCACTACAAGCGGAAGCCCCCCCGCTTAGGAAAACCGGGCGTAGCCAACGACTGGCACCCTCTCCTATATCCTTTCCCATATTAGCGGCAGCTGTTTATAGCCGTCTATTTATACATAAACCCTGCAGGGTCACGTAAGGAAGCTATAGCCGACCGGCGACCGGTGCTATACGGGTGGCCACAATCGAACTCCCCAATTAGCCATAGCTACCTAAGATAGACGTTAATAGACTCCTCCTCCTCCTCCTCCTCCTCCTCCTCCTCCTCCTCCTCCTCCAGCCACTCACCGCTTATGGGACTTTCAGTTGGATCTACCAACATCTCAGTGCTACTTCAAACACGCTCCTGGCTCGTGGAAATCAAGTTTGCCACTCCTCGATGCGTTCAATTAGCCCCCAATAGTCGACGCAACTGTGCATAACTCCGAACCCGCTTACCCCTCCAGTATCATCCTTGGGTTCTATTGTGCGATCCGAATGACACATCAAAGCTTGGCGAATTAAGTCAATGCAATGTCGGATGTGGGATGGGGATGCCATCGGCGGGAATTCCTCATCCGACAATCCTTGGCCGGTCCGAGACGCATCGTAAAGAAGCCAATAAGCGCGATGGATACCGCTCTATCAGAGGTTGGCAACAGGATCCAGACCTAGACTGATCAAAAAAAGGGGGGGCATACCATACAGTGTAACTGGTGAAAGACCGATATTGTGACACGAGATGGCAACTCAGGTGGGTGGGAGAAGAAACCTCCGCCTTTTGGAAATAAGCTTTGCCACGCGGCATTTGTTGTATTGCTTGGGGCATAGGAAAAATTCCGATCGTATTGAAATGTCTTTGAAATAGTATCGACTTTGATCTGTTAGTTCCTTTTCACCAAGGGAAAACATATGTGCCGACCTTGGAAGATTGACCCTTTTGGAGGCTGATTCTCAAAGAGCAGATACACTCCAAATGTGGAGACGATGAGGAAGAGTATGAATACAACAGCAAGAACTTGCTTGAGCCATGGCCGTGGATGGTGGCGTTCAGGTTGGTCCAGAGGGAACAGCTGAAAGTACCTGGGAGACCCAAGCATATCGAGAATACGCATGATTGGTTCGCCTTATTTGCTATTCAGGCTGTGAGAGTTGTGTCTTCGATCTCCTACGTGACCGACAAAGCAAGTCTTTAAGAGCTGGTGGATGTTCTTGAGCCTGTTGGTCATGGGTGCCGCATTGAGATATTCATAGACGATGGAAGGGTAATACATTCACATGCAGCCAAGGTTACACTCAGCCGACCAACTCCTCTCACCGGTTCTATCACGGGAAATGACGCACAGTGATATTAACGGCGTAAGGCTTGCATAGTAATACCCATCAGCACGGTTGTAGAAGCGGTTGGTTTGAATGGATAGGAGATCAGGCTGGAGAAGTAGTCATTGCAAGAGGTCAAGATTCAGGGTCTTTCCAATCCCCCCTCACTAAAGTAGTTTCCGCTACCCTTTGTAATTCACGCGAACCTCATCAAGAAATTGCCATATCATCCTCCCAGAGTTTCTCACCACAACAACAGTGCCTTTGTTTTCCAAGATCACGATCATGGCCGCCATCTACACTCAGCTAGTTGACAATGAAGAGCCGGTCCCTGGACACCTTGAGATATCCTGCGAATATACAGGGCTCAAAAGAGCTCTAGCTGTGTTCCTATTGCTACTCATCTTTCTTGTCGGTGCGCTCGCCGGATATTCAACCAGCCAGATGCAGCATAGAAGTACATGTGTGGGCACGACTGGTACGGTTTTGAATTCCACCTGTAAGACCAACACTCCAGTCTCATTCATTCGAAGCTTACAGAGTTATAAGTTCGCGTGGCCACTGGTTCATTTATTTACAACCAAAGCTTCGCGGAGGCCCCATCAGCGGAAACGAATAAACTTTGGGAGTCGATATTTCCGCCCCATGGAGGTTTCTTTCATGATCCTGTGATTGCTCCTTACGGTGCAAGCCTGGCAGTGTATCATCAACTCCATTGTGTAGATGCTATCAGACAAGCCTACTATGTTTTATTCGATGCAGTCAAATATGGAGTAAATGTCACTTTCTCGGATTTGAATGATTACGAGACCGACTGGCATACGAGACACTGCATTGACTTCTTACGGCAAATGTTGATGTGCAATCCGGACCTGACTGTGGAATATGTCAATCCATCACTAGGTGGTATTACAGGGCTTGACGGGGAACATGTGTGTATAGTGTGGGAGGATATTGTAGCTTGGAGTATTGCTCAGCAGGGACAGCATCTGATGGATTAACTCTTGCTTAATCACTTGCCATTGAGCATGGTGAATTGTTGAAGATGAGATAGTAGTCCATAGTATGTTTCATGTAGATAGATGTGCTTTCGAACATGGAATTACAAACGTTCAACTGGGATTATAATGTTTTGTACCTATATAACATAACCAACTCCATTAGGAATGGAGGCCATGACTACGTACTTAGGCAACTATAGACTACAGGAGTGGGTTTTTGAGACTGTCAACTTCCTCAAAACTGACCACCCTTGAGTCTATCTCGAGCATGAAATGAACCTCGAGATCTTTCCTCTCGCCCTCGGTTTGGTTGGGGAAGTAGTGGTGGCTGTAATTTATTTGTCGAATCATTTTCTTGCCGAGTTAGACACATACCGTAGCTAATAACTAGGTACTTGAAGGGGGGAGTATTGATACATACTAAACAATGCAGATGGTGAAATGCTCCCAACCAAGCCAGATTTCCCCCGCCGATGGGTAAATTGATTGATGTTTGATGATTTCCATTTCTGTTGAGTTCGTCTTGGGTTACCCTGATGCTGATACTTTCCATGAGGCTACTCCAGGCTTTATCGACAGCATCGCTTGGTCCGCCCGCAAACGGACTTGCACCAGCTGTAATGCTCATTGTGGGTTGCCATCGAAACCGGATGTTTTTCAGTGCTTCGAGCGGTTAGACAGAAATTTCCATACGTATTGTTAGTGTTGCTGTCTTACCATTATTTGGATGCATAAGCGTTCCGCTGCCACCGGAAAGAAAACAGATGAACAAAAGTGTATAAAGGAGAACGAGAAAGAGGTGGCCGAGAAATTTTGTTGTTGGGGAGAGTCTGGCCCACCACTTCACCACGTTGCAAGTCTCCGAAGAAGGCAAGGGCCTTTCATCACATGGGACATTGATAAAGGGCATTGTTTCCGATCCCGCCCTCGATGATTCATCCATATTGTCAGATAGAGAACCCAGGCAGCTATAACAGTGGATAGATAACACGCGAGACTTTCCAAACTGGTATTGAAGATTTAGGTTACTCGAAAGGAGAAATAATAGATTCTGCAGTGGGTTTCAGAGAACTATGTAGAAACACGACTGCAGATAAATTATTTGCAAGGATAAGAATAAGTACTGAGGTAATAAGGATCCTTTTACCACGTCTGCAACCCTGCTTGGGAAATGGAACATGGTAGGGCACGTATACGGGCATGGTGGGTTACACGGTGAGGAAGGCTGCTGATATGTCATCCTGGTACGTAGATGACATATTGTCCACTCCGTTGGGTGGTGTTCACACCAGAGCCTGCATGGACTAAGGTATTAGGGAAATAGAGGCAAGACTAGTCTCGGCTTGGCAGTAGGGAATCCTTCGACACCGCCGTACATAAAGAACAGCTGGTCCCATAGTTTTACACATCCCATTATTCTCAGAACCACACCGATACACTCACAGCTCAACCTCGTTACAATTTCACTCTAAAAGATTGAGATCTCAAATCTTCACAGCCATTAGCGCCTTCACTATGCGTTTCTTCACCCTCTTGGCTATTACGTTCGGGCTCTGTTGCTCAGCTCAGCCCATTCAAGGTAACTTGAATAACCCCTATGAACGATAACATACGCTAAGAAGCAACAGATGGTGGATCCATCATGATGGCACGACATGATAATGATGACCAGATTCGATATCCTGACCGTGATGAGGACATCAGATACCCCGATGCTGGGCTATATGCCGAGCAGGGCTAAGCACACCCTGTATGCCCAATATAAATAGTGCAGGTACTACGCGATAAGAAATAGAGGTCGGATGCAGAAGCGAATGGAGACGAGGATTGGTTATTGGATCCCCCAGCCTGATACGTTCTCGCGTCCTTGTCAACAGTTCCATGGCGGACAACCACAATTGTACCTAGCAGAAACCCTCGCATCTTACTACCCAGTTAGGAAGGCATCTGTTTAGTCACATTTCAATGACATCGAGATCCGCCACAGAAGCTGAGATTACGTTGGCCAGACCTATTCCTACAATTGTTAGTATAACAAAGATCTGTGTGATAGTGTGTGAAGTGTGCTCAAAATAAGTCATGCATCACAGCCTCGATCGCCAGCATATCACTATTCAAATATAGTTTAGAGCACGTGTGGTTGGAGTGGTTTTCTATACGACGATGCGTGGAACTGTATGTACCTGAGGTACTCGATGTTATTAGGATACCTAGGTACGTAAGTGTACCTACTAAGTACCGGCAGCATATGTGGCAAACAAAAGGTTTCAGTGCGCGATGCTCATGAGGTGGGACTGTAAGCCCTAAGTTGGCCGGCCATATGCCGTATTACCAGCCTGAATGTTGACATCCTTCGGCTGCCTTTTCCGATGCGGATCCTGGCTCGTCGAGTACGATGCTAAGGTGACCACAGCCTACCATTACTGAACCCCAGTCAGAAAAAGCACCAAGGGACATAACAGCTTCTACCGCCACCAATCGATCGTGTATGAGGCTAGTTGTATTCAACAGCCCCCACGAATTATGCATGAGACCAACTTACAGTAGTATACGTAGGAGGCTTCCGAATCCTACCAGAGGCATCCCCGTCCCGCGGCCCCGCCCCCACAGCCCCTCCCCCGCCGCTAATCCCCAAAAGTACCATGCAGGCCCTACGCCAACAGCGACAACCCCCTCTATTGGTCAGCCTGAAATAGGTAGTTAGGCAGGCATATCACGCTACGTGCACTCTGCTGACAAGCCAACAGTAGGTAATATTCGGTGAAATTCATAGGACTTTCCTAGAGCCGTAAATGCATGCCTACTAACACGAATGTTACACTATTCTCACGGCGTGTCAGCAAGGTCATCATCCTTCTCAGGCTCGGCCCGAAACAGGGGTAATCGGGTCCGTCAGCAGGACTTGAATGCTACAGTGGAAGGAGCAAGTCAGATGGTACCTTGGAGAGATCAAGTAGTAGATACCTAGACGAAAATATATGTATTTAGCCGAGGTTCTGGGATGTGGATTAAATATCATGAATATTATCACGAATAGATGCTTTTATACGTGACATCTGGAATCAACTCAGCTACTTTCTCGATAACATACTCGATTCTTTTCCGCACAACATACACTTATTCTGAAGTCCTGACAACTCAGAGATCTTCTTGCACGTGCTGACATTATCAGGGGCAACTCTTCATCACCATTTCTCAGTACCACATTCCTACTGGTGAGTCGACCTGGTACTGGTGTTCGTTGGTTTTGCAAAACTGGGGGAAATCTAAAGCCCCCATCGCTCGCTCCTCAGAGGCACATTCAAACATATATTCACACCCCTACGTGAGGTATCGTGAGGTATCATGTCTTCCAACCGGGCAACCGAATTACTGTCGTCCATATCTCAGAATGTCAAAGCTTGCCAGGACTACTACTCATCCCAAGGAACTTCCTGGCAGGACAACAAATCGCAAAAGCCGTCCATCCTTCCTAAAGAGGTTGAAATAGCTCGTCTGACAGCAAAAGAGGCTTGCTATGAACTCCAAAACCTTCTGACTACACCGTCAGAAGTTATATTGGAGGCTGGTCCAGCTGTATGTATTGGCATCCAGTCTTCATTTCATGTAATATACTGAAATCCTGCAGAGCACTCGAGCTATGGCACTAGACTTCATCTATACTTACAAGATCGGGTACGATCTGAATTGGGATGAAAAGGCCACATATGATGACATTGCCAAGAAATGCGGCTTGGATGAGGATGATACCAGACGAATGCTTCGACTTGCTATGGCTCATCATCTCTTCGATGAAACCGACGACGGTATGGTCACACATACATCTTCATCATTTCTTATGGCAAATGATACGGGCCTTTCAGCCTGGGTGGGACTCATGACCAAAGAGAATTGGCCTCCGATGTTGAAGGTGAATATCTTACTCTCTAGACAAGCACAACGATATGTATATGGATTTGCTTACATTTGATAGATCACCGAGGCGCTCGCCAAGTATCCTGGTTCCCAAGAACCCCTAGAATCGGTAAGCCTCCTATACTAATGTCTATTATGAATTTATAGCACATATATTGATTCTCGCTTAGGCATACGCACTAGCACACGGCCTGGTTAAGCCCGCGTTCCAAACTTGGGAACAAGATCCTCAAAGAATCAAAAGATTCACTCAAGGTATGGAATACGTTTACTCGGGGGTGGGGTTCCAACCCAATTATATCCTCGAAGGTATTCGCCTTGACGGATCCGCGCAACCACTTTTCGTCGATGTTGGCGGCTCCAAGGGCCATGTGAGCATTGACCTAGCACAGAGTTATCCACACTGGAGCTTCATTGTGCAGGACTCAGCTCGAACAATTGCCGTCGGAAGACAGGAACTCCCACGAAGCGTGGAAGATAGAGTTTCCTTCCAGGTCCACGACTTCTTCCTGGAACAACCCGTGAAGAACGCCGACATATATTTTTTCCGGATGATATTCCACGATTGGAGCGACAAGTATGCGATACGAATCCTTCGAAATCTCATACCGGCGTTGAAAAAGGGTGCCATGGTGATTATCAGCGACGCCTGCTTTCCACCGAAGGGCGTTGTTAGTAATTACCAAGAACAATGGCTGAGGTAATTGATCCTTAAACCTAGCAAGTCCCATCGCTCAGTCACTAAAGTGTCCAATAGGGGATATGACATTGTCATGAAGTGCTTCACTAATGGCAAGGAACGTGATCGCGAGGGCTGGGTATCTCTGTTCACCAAAGCAGATGCTCGATTCAAGTTCCTAGGTGTAGCGATACCACCTGGGAGCAAAGAGGCACTGATCAAGGCGGAATGGACCCCGGAGTCATCTTGTGAGAAGGAGAGCACCACGTTACAAGACTAGCTTCATTCAAACATGGCACTACTACTCGAGAGGTAGCTAGTTACAGTTCTTTGTGATCAGAACACGCGCTAATCATCTCCTCCTAACTATTTTCAGGCTTATTATTTTCACTCTCCTACGAGGTGTAAATGAAATAAAAACAAGTTTAAACGAATCTTATGTAAACACAATTTTACAATGAGATCACTACATAGCTCCTGTGCATCACGACTTGAGAATTGTATAGATCAATTGGTCATACCATTTGAATTGGCTATTCTTCTCCCTCAATCATTGCCGGATACAAGTAATGAACGAGGCTTGTGATACGATTCAATCGACTATACTGATCCTAACTCGCATTATACTTCAACATCGTTGAGATTATGTCTCTAAATGAAATGGAAAGAGAACTGTTTGGAGGGTCGGATGTCGAACAGTGTGCCATGTTCTGCAACTCATCCCAATGCGTTTCTGCGGTCAAGTTCGATATGGTCTATGCGAACGAGGGAAATCACATTATGGCTGATATCGTAGCAGTGTTCTTCCCATACTCATGATCGCTATTCGGGGCCGGCATCAATCGCCATGAATGTGGTATCGTGTATCCGCAGCTGTTTCGAGTTTTGAACTCGGTGTATAGCTCTGGAGCCTGGAGCATCGCGGGCTACTACTACCAACACTGAGAGTTTCGCAGCTCCCTTCAATCCGATCATGAGGATTCTCATACCGATGAGGGTTTTGTCTAGTGGGGGACGACGAGATCTAGTCAGCATTCTCAACATTCATTCCGCCGGCAATTGCTCAAGTTAGGTGTCAAGTGCAATGAGTCGAGGGGTAATTCGATGCCGGTGATGCCAAAAGTAAGTTTTGTCATTACAGTGATAACTGTAGTTATCTCTCTGACGCACGATGGCAAGGTATTTGACGGTTGTAATAAAGCTGGGATACAATGGGGTATCGCATGGATGTCAATCAGGCGGTGTTGACTTGCCTTCCGAAGTTCCTACCAAACAATATGGGCCTGAACCCCAACCGGGAACTGCAACCTACTTACGGACAAGCCATTCGGCGATTCATTCGCCTGGGAAGCATCAAGTCGTTACGTCCACTACTCCGCGGGGCTTACTACTGGGTATTCTTCAAGAAAATGCAACTCGCATTTCGGAATCTGAAGCCTTCAATTCATACCTCGCAGACCATACTAGCTTACAATATCATGTATCTACATCCAATTAAGTTCTCTCATGCTTCGAAAACAAGAATATGCAAGGATTATCAATGAGTCAGTATGCAGCGTCCAAGGCAGCAACAGTCAGCCGACATACGGGCCCAGACTAGCCAGACAAAATGCGTTGCTGCACCCCTACCAATGATCTAAAATCAGCAAAATCGCCGCTGCTAAAGCTACCCCATAGCATGCTGCTTCTACCACGAGGTCTTCGTCTACCCAGCTTGTAATCTTGGATAAGCTTTGGTAAAGCGAAGCTAGCACGTCTTGGCGCTTGACTAGCGGTCACCGCGGTGAAGGCCAGCTCCCACAAACGGCTTAACGCTTCTGGTGTTTCGCGGATTAGCGCCGGCTTTCATCTTATCAATCGGATCTAATCTGATCATCATGCCGCTTATATGTTTTCGGCCCCCAGCCCCATACTTATTGACTCATGCCCGGCAACGGCGGGAGAGTAGTGTATGGGTTAACGAGAACGCCTTAATAGACCTAGGTGCTTATCAAGATACTCATGAACCTGAACTTTGAGACTGATCTCTTCAACCTCCCATGAACACTCAACAAGCCCATCTCACCGCACTCACAAACCCCCACCATCCCCGCGATCATCATTCTCACCGCCAAGACAATCTCAACTCGGAATAGACAAACAGATAATCCAAGATGTCGCAACACCCGCCCATGGACACAATGACCACAGCCCTCGACAGCGCCTTCCGCTCAGCGCGTCTGACATACCGCGCCATCGAAGACAGCGAGGCGGACAAGGCCTTCATGTACACGCACCTGTCCGACACGCTGACGCACGCGCTGTCGGATCCGTCGATCCACCGTCCTGTGAATCGGAAGACGAGCGACGAGAAGACGATGGGAAGATGGGGCGACAAACACATGTTGGCTGTGATGATATGCATTACGGACACAGACGCAGATAAGGATACGACCGCGGATGACAAGAAACCGGAGCTGGCGCTTGAGCCTATCGGAGGAGTCTGGATTAAAGATGGCAAGCCTTATCAGAGACGGGGACAGCTGGGGATTAGGATTGCGGCGAAGTATCAGGTGAGTGAAGGGAGGTAGTCACGTAATTATGTGACGATTGATCTTTGGGTCTCAATTCTCCAGATCCTGTTGATCTCGAGTGATTACAGACCTGCTCTGAGTGCACGACCCCCATATAGGTCTCTGAGCATCCAACTAACAAATCCCACCCCTAAAACAGAACAAAGGCTACGGCCTCGAAGCCGTCAACTGGGCGATGGACTGGGCCTTCCGCTGGGGCGGCCTGCACAGCCTGGCCCTGGGCGCGTCGCTGTACAACGAGCGCGCCGTGGCCGTGTACAAGAAGGCGGGCTTCAAGGTCGAGGGAGTCAGTCGAGAGGCTATTTATAGGGATAGGAAGTGGCTTGACTCGGTGCAGATGGCGATTCTCGAACATGAGTGGGAGGAGTTGAGGGGGGTTAAGCAATGAGCGGGGTTGCGAATCGGTTTGGTCCTTTTAGCTATATCTGTTCTAAATTCGGATGTTATTATATATTGGAAGCGATCCTAGCAGGTCTCGTTTGATGACGGAATGGGATGTAGAGTTATTTTGGAATGAAATGTCATTGTGTGTGGGTTACGCATTTCGTCTGTCTTCACTCTTCTCCTAACAAGGAGCCGTCTCTGCCGTTTGCATTGCTTCTTTCCCCTTTTCCTTCTCTCGCTTAGTACAGCAAGCGCCTTTCCTCCTTGGTTCGTCAATCTAGTACGAATTGTCCTTAATGGGACATCGTGTAGTAAGTACCACGGACGTCGGGACCACAGCTTATACCTCGCCATCAACCCTTAACGAAAACGACGGGATTGGGTGAAACGTCTATCTTATTGGCTCAGTCACTGGTCGAATTAAAGCTGCGCAAAAGGTAATTCTACTTGATTTCGGCATTGCGAATAATTTAGATCAAGTTCCATGCTCTACTTTGAGGAGCTGTGGAGTGGAAGATCAGGTCCTAGGAAGACTTGAGGAAACTTCCGAGATGATCCGCTGTTGCCGCGACGCTTCTTGTCAATCTTTTAATCACAGTTGGCCTCAATGAACGGCCATTACTACACATCAAGCTCGCATATCAACAATCCTTCAGCTGGTGCTCCAGGCGAGGAGGACTCGGTCGCCGAATCTCGAGGTCCAGGTCGGGGACCATATTTTGGTGATCGTGACCTAGATGCCACCTGCACCAGTTCGCCCATTATGCACGTTTAATCAAATACCACCTTGATGCGCAAAGATCAGCCTTATTTCGACGCGCGAGGACTCTGCCGAGTCAATTAGAAATGTTGAGCTGTCAATCACGCATATGAGGTATGCAACTCGGCAAACCCGTTGTTGGCATCAATTGAGTAATGGAAGACAGATACGAGCCCTCTTCGCAGCTGGCAAGAACCGAAATTGCCAGCCAGTCAAACCCTTGCCTGCTATGTCATCATCAATGAGTCCTGCGTTCAATCGTTCCCGATCGGGAAATCTTCATTGGTATCAAGTGAGCTGACAAGTCCATATGCCGTTAAAATGCAACGCTCAATGTAGGAAGCGGAAGAACTCAGAGAGCTGAGTCCCAGCAGCTGTCATGGGATTCGTTTACGCATTGCCGACGGCGGCTTCCTACATCTGAACATGCAGACGGTGAACAATGTAATGGTTGCCTGCTTAGCTGAGCCTACCCGAGCATCTCGGCCCTCCAAGCGAGCCAGATTATAGTTCTGAGGGTATCCAATCAATGCTTCAGCTGTTACAGCTTGAGCTAGTTGGAAACTGGGGAAGTTGTTGAACGCCGGACCAATGGCGTCAATGTAGCTGTGCTATTACCACTTTCGCGTAGATCTTCACATGCAATATTGGTTCATTGAGGCTTCTGACGATGTTATTGACGACAGATGAAAGCTGAAGTCGGCGATGCCAGGGACTCGGGGGCTGGGGACCATGTTATATGAAATCATCAGAATGCTTCGGAATGTTTGAGCGCACGAGGTTGCGATATAAAACCATCACCGGTCTCATCTCAGGATTCAGGATACTCACCAGCCAGCCTCCCACTCCTCAATCCACCTTTATTCAAAGCATCATAATCATAACTACACCTCATCAACTCATTCACAATGAAGAGCCTCCAACTCAGCCTCCTGGCCTTGGCCCTATATACCACCGGGCTCCAAGCCAAGATATACAAGAAGAACATCCCGACCTACGAGATCGGCGACCCGGCCAACATCGACGGCGACACCATCACCTACAACGACCCCGACTGCGACGAAGGCCTGGACTGCGTGACGACCAAGAAATGCAGCAAGGCCGGGACCAAGCCGGCCATGTCCGAGGACAAGAAGTACTTCGCCTGCTGTCTCGCCGGCCAAAAGCTCCGCGGCAGCCCGGACACTGCATTCGACTGCTGCGCGGACGGGCACGACCTGGCCGGGAACGCCGAGTGTGGGTACCACTGCTGCCCGACGGGCTACACCTACGACGGCAAGCAGTGCAACAAGCCGGAGAAGTGCGACAATGGCAAGGAGATGGTGGATGGCAAGTGTGTGTGTCCGAAGGGGACCACCGAGGGTAAGGATGGGAGCTGCGAGAAGCCCAAGCCAGGTCCCGACGACGGTGGTGGTGACGATGGTGGCGATTGCGATGGCGGAGAGTGCTCTTCTGGGCTTGAATCTGGTAATTACCATCCTACTTCAATGAACCCACGATATCCGGATTCCAACACTAACCTTTTCCACAGGCAAGTGCTACGTCTTCAAGGCCGACAACGGATACAGACTCGGCCTGGCCAACGACAACGTCTACTACGCCAACGCCGAGAGCATGACGCAGCGCTACGGGAAATTCCAGCTCTGCCTCGACGAGAAGTGTGAGACTGGCAAGCCCGTCAACCCCTCCAACGAGATCTTTATCCGCGACACCTACGGCGACCTCGCAACGGGCGCGAACAAGAACCAGTGGCTCATCCACGCCATCAACGGGGGCCACATCGGGCGCACGCCCATGTTCTCGCTGGCGGGCCACTTCTCGATCAGCAAGTGGCCGTGCGGAAAGTACTGTCTCGGCGGCTTCACCGAGGGTATCGGCCCGGCGTGCCCGGCCGTCACGCCGGCTCTGACGTTCTATACCCAGGACCCGCAGATGTGCGTCGAATTCGAGTTCACGGAGGTTCCGTGCGATCTCAAGTCGGATGCCAACAACTGCATCTGGAAGGGTGGCGATCAGTGCTGTAACAAGGTGGACTGCAGCAAGCCGTCTTGCGCCAAGAAAGGTAAATAAGTCTTTGAGCTTTCGTTTATCTATATAGTCAGGACGCTGCTAGTGAGTGACTGGTTCACATTCATGTGGGGGATTATGAAGGAGGATACATCAACGACAGGGGGCGCGATGTATCGTATCGGTCTTTTCTCTTCTTTGTCATGGTAAACACGACAATCTGTGTTATCTCAATATGTACCTATAAGAGGACAGTTAGCTAATTCATGTCAATTTTCCTCGCCTGATTAGAAAGAAAAGTGACTCGTACTCCAAGTTTTTCTCTCCCAAAACATCTACCATCCTGGTCAAGTTTAGGCAAATGGACGAGGAACACCATACCCGGCTTACCATTCAAAGCCAGCCTTCCACGACGTGATGATGGCAGTAACTGGAGCAATCCTCTGCAATATGTTACAGCGCTCTTGTATGGGGGCGCGAGTGTGGGCGCTTATGGTCTGTTTAGGACCATTGCTGCAAGGAGAAAGACCCGACAGACTCCGCAAGCCCCAAGCTCGGAAGAAAGCAGTCAACAGGTTGTAGAGTCAAAAGATGTTAATCCTGAGGCTGCAGCCCCCTTGAACCCAGAAGGTAACGGTGGAGACGACGATAGCAATGGCGACAACAATAAAAATAGCGAAAACGACGACATTGCACCTACGCAAGAAGTTGTACAGACACCAACGCAGGAATCGACGCAGGATAGCATCTCGCACAGCATTACCGAGCTTGCGGAGGAGGGCTTTGACGCTGCATGGCGGTACACGACTGACGCGCTATCGAGCCTCACTACCGAGACCAGGACAGAGTTCTCCAGGAGCAAGATCAGTCATGATGAGGCCGCATCGTCGCGGGCCGAAAGTGAAAGCAGTGGCACCAGTCCCGAGGATTTGGGGGTCAGTTTCGATCGACTCTAGGCGTGTGCCTTTTGACCAGTTGTGTGTGATCTCATACGTATCATGAACTGGTGCGAAGTTTTTGTGTTTCCCTGAAAAACGAGTAGTTCAAGGGCGATGTAGGATTAATATAGAATATGAGAAATGAGGAATACAGACGTAAAAGCGTGAATGTAACTGGGACGGGAAGACCCCTATGGCGTCATTGGCGTACCGCTAATCCAGTACCGTAAGCTACAGGGGTGTAGGGGTCGGGATTAGCGGAGCTTAGGCTAATTTCAGCCTTGTAAGACAGCGGTTGAGGCCACGATGCCGATAAACGGTTAGCTGCGGTTTTGGACACGGTTTGCTGAATTGCTTGCTTGTGACAGCGTCAACAACCTAAACCTACCACTCACAACATCCAATTTGAGGTCGTGCAACAACCCCCACCACCACCACCAATCACTCACTCACTCACTACCACGAGCAAACCACCTCGCGATGCGGCCCATCAGGTGAAACCTTGTCATCTCTTCATCTCTCTTCCGTTTTTCTACTTTGATTCCTGTTCTTTCGCATCAGTTACTCTTCGCTCTCTGAGACCTAATCGCCTTCTCCCGATCGTCACCTTCAGGCGCGCAACGAGAAACGTAAAACGACTCCGACGAACTATGCGCATTCCTCCGCCAACATGTTCAATCAAGTAGCCTCGACGGCGCTCTCGCGCACCGAGACCTTCAACCTCGCGGCTTTATCTCTCGCATGTTTCGCCGTGCTGGTCCGGACACTCGACGGCGACGGCGAACCTCTCGTTGCCTCTCTTGCGCTCAGCGGCCTCGCTTTCGCGGCCTGCTACGCGACGATCCGCTGGCTGGGGCCGACCTTCATCAAGGCCGGGCTGAAGGGCCGCGACATGTCCAAGGTCAACAACAGCCACGACCTGCCCGAGTGCATGGGCGCCATCTGCGCCATCGTCTATATCCTCGTCATCATCGTCTTCATACCCTTCCCGTTCTACAAGGATATCGTGGTCGCTACTAGTGGTGGTGGAAATCGGGATGTGGTCATGAATGTCGAGTTCGTCGAGAAGGGGAGGTTGTTGCACAAGTTCCCGCATAGCAAGGTATGTTGTTTCTCTTCACCTATGTGTTGAAGCCCTGGAGTTCTCGCTGACAAGTCTTATTCTTCCTAGCTGGCGTCCTTCCTCTCAGCCATCATCTCCCTCCAGAGCATCACCCTCCTCGGCATCGGCGACGACCTGTTCGACATCCGCTGGCGGCACAAGTTCTTCATCCCCGCCTTCGCCTCGATCCCGCTACTCATCATCTACTTCGTCGACTTCGGCGTCACCTCCATCGTCCTACCGACCTTCCTCCAGCCCTACGTCGGCCGCGAACTATTCGATCTCGGAATCCTATACTACCTCTACATGGCCTTCTTCTGTATCTTCAGCCCGAACAGCATCAACATCCTAGCCGGCATCAACGGCATCGAAGTCTCGCAAAGCATCGTGATCGCGCTCCTCCTCGTATTCAACGACGCCCTATACCTATTCACACCATACCCGCACCCCGCGACCGACAGCCACTTATTCTCGCTCTTCTTCCTGCTGCCCTTTCTAGGCGTGAGCTTCGCCCTGCTGTGCCACAACTGGTACCCGGCGCGCGTCTTCGTCGGCGACACCTACTGCTACTTCGCCGGCATGGTCTTCGTCGTCGTCAGCATCCTGGGCCACTTCTCCAAGACGCTGATCCTGCTGCTTCTCCCGCAGATCTTCAACTTCGTCTACTCGGTGCCCCAGCTCTTCGGCCTCGTCCCCTGCCCGCGCCACCGACTGCCGCACTTCAACGCCCGCACCGGCCTGCTCGAGCCCAGCGTCACGACCTGGGAGAAGGACAAGCAGCCCCATCCCGTCATCGCCCAGGTCCTGCGCCTGCTGGCGCGCTTCAAGCTTCTCGCCATGAAAGAAGATGCCGATGGGGCCATACAGGAGACGAGTAATTTTACTATCCTCAATCTGTGGCTTGTCTGGAGGGGACCTAGGAGAGAGGATGTGCTTGCCATGGAGATCACGCTCATGCAGACGCTCGTGGGCCTCTTTGGCTTGTTCGTGAGGCATAAGCTGGCGCTGCTCATCTTCCGCGAGGATAACTGGAGCATACGCAGCGCTGTGTAGTGTATGTGTAGCACAACTTGGCGTGATGTGATGTGGTGTGGTGTGGTGGCGTCGTGCAAGGTAGGTTAGGTTAGGTTGGTGGCACTGCTACCCTACGCAAATTGCGAATTTGAGATACCCCCTTTTCGTGTATGTATATATGTATAGACTTTTTAGAGATTGAGTTCTTATGTTACACTCACTGCCAGGCTACCGATTGATGACTTCACGCGCAGACTTCCTTTTGGGTTTGTTAATGGATATGTATCCGTCCAGGTATCTCTCTACGGTTATACAACACTTCCTTCCATCCAGTGAGATGATATGCAAAAGCTAGTCGCAAATTTCTAATCATGCATGACCGTCCTGTTAAATCTTGAGGTGGATGCTTAGATGTGCTCTACCTTCATACACCAACCCCCGTTTTCTAGCATATCTCCAGTGTTGTGTTAACCAAGACCGTGGTGCGAAGATTTGAATGAGATTTGAAGGGCCACCGCTTACTGATTACGCCTTCCGAGCAATTCACACCTTGACGTAAGAACAGATTTCCTGAAAAGGATTCAGAGATCACGTATTGCTTGAGCAATGGTTACCTAGCACCTGCCTGAGTATTCAGACTAGGTAACCTTATTTTCATGGCTCGAGTGAGGTAATTGGTCGTTGTTTCCTAGGTCAATTTTGAGCGAATGTTGGAAAGCATCAACCAGGCATTGCCCGAACAGCATCGAGGTCAACCACATTACCCAGATCATCATCCTCGATACTCTGCCATCTACCTCGATCATCCATCTCCATCATCTTACCTGCTTGCCCACCTCTATCGAAAGAAATATTTACTCCATACATCAAATAGCCGCGTGCAATATGGCTTCGAGGCAAAGGTCGTCAGATCAACCCTCCGACACACCAGCAGACGCCAGTGCCACGCTAATTGAACAATTACCCAATCCTGGTCCCGACCGCAGAACGTCGCTAGCACAGACGGCCCGTGGCGCATTGGAACGATTGAGACGATCGAGACGATGGGGACGATTAAGACGATTAAGACGATTAAGACGATGGCGACCATCGATAAGACCGAGACGACCGAGACCAGAGATACGAAATATGGCAAGTTCGTCAAGTTCTTCAGATGAATTTCCCCCCATACCACCAGCCGTTGAGGCCACGCCGGGCTCGCAAGAACCCAATGGCATTCTCGGCCGCGAAGAACAACTAGCACAAGCCCCCAGCCCATCAGATGTATCGAGCCCTCAAGAAACCAATGCCATTCCCGGCCACGAAGAACAGCTATCGCAGGTTCTTAGCGCATTAGGTAGATGGGTCCCAGACTCGTCAATATTGAAATGGTCCTGGGAAGCTTTTGTGGCAGCGTACCACCCTGATGACCCCAATCCTGATTGGGCCGACGATATACTGAGGCACCAATTTCTATCATCCAAGCTGCCAGCCGCGTTGAAATTTCGCGCAATCATTAATGACTACCGGCTAAGCCCGCCCGGATTCTATGAAACATTCAAAGATTTTCTCATCAAGGTGATCATGATTCTCTTTATCGTGCGATGTGATCGCACTCGCGACCAACGACACGAATTCGACTTACTTGCCAGCGTGTATCTGACAGACGAGCCTAAGAACCAAGTCGTTGTCAATATTTACACATACTCACCAGGTGTGGAGGAGGTCTCCGACACCATAGCCCGCTTCCATGGGGCGTTGGTTGGGCTGCACCAGCGCCACCGGGACATAGACAGCTGGGATGACATAGCCTTTAGGTGGAATATCGATACCGATACTAGAGCATGGACTTCAACTATAATGTGCTGGGCATGCGAGCCAACTCCCAATCCAATACAGGCAGGTCTCAACCGCAACAGGTTGCGAAGCATGAGACTTGGATGGTTTAGCCACGTGGATTCGCAACCACCTACGCCGGGACCAGATGACAGGGCAGCATTTCTGCGTTATTGGGAAATGAGGCGTGATGATATAAGTCGTTTCCGCTTTGAAGATATCACTCACTGTGATCCACGGAGAATGCCGGCACATCGTGTTGCGATGGCAGATGTTGCGGTGGCAGATGATGAGATGGCAGATGTTGCGGTGGCAGATGATGAGATGGCAGATGATGAGATGTCAGATGAGGAGACAACAGATGAATGATTACCCAGGGAGGGGCCGGAGAAACTAAGTAACCTAAGTTAAAAGATAAACAACAGCGACAACAATAGGACAGCGACCATGATAGGTAGCCATTGCTTAAGCAATACGTGATCTCTGAATCCTTTTTAGGAAATTTATTCTTACGTGAAGGTGTAAATTGCTCGGAAGGCATAATCAGTACTTAAGTAAGCAATAAGTATTCCTTTAATTATGGAATAATTATAGAATAACCATTACATAATTAACAAACTGTCTTTAAATAACTATTATATAATTAAGTAATAAGAGAAAATAAATAAGATATATTAATTTCTAAAGGGGATTCATATTTAATAGGTATAATTAAGACCTTGGAACTGTCTCATCTACTTTGTGTGGCACCTCGGCCCTCTTCCTTCCCCCTTTTCAATATCCGCAACCACAGCAGCTGTTTCCCTGTCTGCTAACCAGTCTGTCCTTGACTAAGGTTGGAGCCTTAAGGTTGTTCTGGTCAGGGGCGCAAGTCCAGGTCCACAGTCTTCTTGTCCTTTGCCGCTTCCTTCGCTTCCCAAATCCAACCTCGATGGTTCCACTTCGACCAGCCCGACAACCATCCCAGAGGCAACCCCCCTTCTGGGAGGGATTTGAGTGCCTTCGATAGCGAGTCATGCTCGCTAGAACTTGAAGACAGTACCGTCTTCGTTCGAGAATAGAGCGTTTTTCGGGTATCAGACCAGATCCTCCAGACGATTCGCACCTTGCCCCAGGCGAGTTTATCGCCGTTGTCGCGGAACATCCCATCCACGGTCTTCTCAAATCCGATAGCCTTGTCGACATTTAGCTGCAGATTGTCCGTACCCATTCAGATCTCGACTTGGGCCTCCTCTTTCGTTTCGTTGTTCGTGTCGTCTTTTGTTTCGTCGTACTTGAAGTTCACAAAAAGATCTTCCCAGGCGGGACGTTTTCCGATTTCGATCAAATGGAACATTAGATAGAAAACGAATTCCTTGATGTGCCTCTGATGATGCGCAAGCAAGTGGCCAAACTGCGCGTCGATACCGTTGTCTCTCAACAGCTCCAACACCTCCCACCCTACCCTAAGTTTTTGTTCCTCGTTCTTGTCCTCTTCCTTCTTTTTTTCTGCTTGATCATTGATGACAGTTTGTCGCGACCCCTCAGGGCCAGTGTTGTAAGTGGCTCGAGATTCCATTGCCGGTCCCTCTGCGCCAGGCGTTGGCGGCACTTGTGGGTTATTGCTCATGTTGTATGGCAGGGGTGATGAAGTGGTCGGAAGTTCGAGAAACGAATAATTACTGTATATGTGGTGTCGAATTTGAAACTTGAGCGATATCTTTGTAAGTCAGAACTGCTTATCAAAGAAGATGGTAGCGACGAGTGGTATTCATGTGCGGATTTCCATCACACTTTATAGAAAACGGACAACTATTACCCTCGTCGGTGCTCGAGACCTGTGCTTAATACTAATTATGGCCTTTCTGCCTTTTCCTCAAGATCATATAGATGAAACTTTGAGCATTTGGGAACGCGCTTAGCAAGCAAGGGGGGCTGTTTTGTGTGTAACCCATGCCCAAGGGTTGATTCACCTGCCGCCAATCATGGCCTCCCTCAATAACAAACAGCCCGGATATCCTATCAATTGTCCGTAGTCAGGGACCCAAGTCGGGGGCTAAGTGATGCGTCACTGGAATTGGCATTCGTGTTCAATGGACGAAGGGCGCCTGCAGTAAATCAAGACTGGATTCAATCATTCAGCTCTCGCAAATATGAAATAACATATTCATCGAGAGGAGACACAAACACTGCTGATCACAGATCATGACATGCACCCACCTCTCAGCCTCAGCTCTAAAGATGTGACAACAACCTCCCTTGCGAGGTATGCATACGTATCGCGTAAGCTCAGCAGTCTTGCTGCACTGATTTCGATTACCGAGCCGCTATCGGAGTGAACATGATATGATATAGTAGCCCCCTGCGTATAAGAGCTCCCCCAAGATTTTGAAAGTCGCCAGTCCTTATGTAGCCAGGTTTACCCTACAGTTGACCCCTTGCCTGCTAGCTCCTGGGCGGCTGCGATCGAGGCTTCTACTACTTTGTATCTCCATCCATTTTGACAGTGGTATTATGCAAACTATACTGATTAGATGACGGTAGTATGTCGTATTTATTTCGTACTGTAGTTTCGTTAGCTCTTTGGATTGCCTTATCTTTTTTTTGCTTTGCTCAGTCTCGTGTATTCCGATACGCACTTATTCCAATCCTAAAGCTATTAAGATTAATATCCAACTAATAACCCCCGACCTGTATTATTACATTTTTGCGGCGTAGCCCTAAACCAGCCCGTAATAGTCGATAGCTGGCAAATATCCATAAGTAACCACTTTAGTAAATCGATATTAGAATATATGCCTTATTGCTTAAGTCTAAATCCGGGTCGCTATACTTTTAAAAACTGTTTATACCCCTTGCTCCCAGTGCGCCGTTGTAATATACTTGGAGTTGGGTTATAGCTGGAGGATTGTCTGAAAGGTTCATATTCAGAAAGAAATTAGGTACGATAAAGAGATTATACTGTTTCGATAACATAATATATTTATTTAGTTATATTTGAACGTATTGATCGAGCTAGTTAGGACTGGCATTATAGTATCGATTGGGATTACCAAATATAAGTAAGTTATACGTCAGGTCCTCTAGGTTTATAAATAGAATTTGCCCGGCAACCGATCTAGCATCCCTTACGTCTCTTTTGATAATAGGTAATACTGTAGTTATAAATTACGCCTCTATATAAGCATTATTATCTTTTTATACAAAGTCCTTAAATCTCTTTGAGTTAAAAATAAAGGAAGATAGAGACAGCTGTGGCTATTTATAACAAGGACTAGATCTCTAGGGCTTGGAATAGACTTTAATTTTAGCTAATAATTCTCTAGGGCATAAAAGGGTTTATATCTTCCTAAAGCCTTTACTTTAGGCTAAAGGAATCTTTTTCTATTTATATTTTTTTGAGTAACCTTTTAAAGCTAGTTTTAGATTTTCCTTAGGTTTGTAATAATATTTATTTATATTTATTAATAAATTAATAATATAATAAATATTATTACAAACCTAAGGAAAATCTAAAACTAGCTTTAAAAGTTACTCAAAAAAATATAAATAGAAAAGATTCCTTTAGCCTAAAGTAAAGGCTTTAGGAAGATATAAACCCTTTTATGCCCTAGAGAATTATTAGCTAAATTAAAGTCTATTCCAAGCCCTAGAGATCTAGTCCTTGTTATAAATAGCCACAGCTGTCTCTATCTCCTTTATTTTTAACTCAAAGAGATTTTAAGGACTTTGTATAAAAAGATAATAATGCTTATATAGAGGCGTAATTTATAACTACAGTATTACCTATTATCAAAAGAGACGTAAGGGATGCTAGATCGGTTGCCGGGCAAATTCTATTTATAAACCTAGAGGACCTGACGTATAACTTACTTATATTTGGTAATCCCAATCGATACTATAATGCCAGTCCTAACTAGCTCGATCAATACGTTCAAATATAACTAAATAAATATATTATGTTATCGAAACAGTATAATCTCTTTATCGTACCTAATTTCTTTCTGAATATGAACCTTTCAGACAATCCTCCAGCTATAACCCAACTCCAAGTATATTACAACGGCGCACTGGGAGCAAGGGGTATAAACAGTTTTTAAAAGTATAGCGACCCGGATTTAGACTTAAGCAATAAGGCATATATTCTAATATCGATTTACTAAAGTGGTTACTTATGGATATTTGCCAGCTATCGACTATTACGGGCTGGTTTAGGGCTACGCCGCAAAAATGTAATAATACAGGTCGGGGGTTATTAGTTGGATATTAATCTTAATAGCTTTAGGATTGGAATAAGTGCGTATCGGAATACACGAGACTGAGCAAAGCAAAAAAAAGATAAGGCAATCCAAAGAGCTAACGAAACTACAGTACGAAATAAATACGACATACTACCGTCATCTAATCAGTATAGTTTGCATAATACCACTGTCAAAATGGATGGAGATACAAAGTAGTAGAAGCCTCGATCGCAGCCGCCCAGGAGCTAGCAGGCAAGGGGTCAACTGTAGGGTAAACCTGGCTACATAAGGACTGGCGACTTTCAAAATCTTGGGGGAGCTCTTATACGCAGGGGGCTACTATATCATATCATGTTCACTCCGATAGCGGCTCGGTAATCGAAATCAGTGCAGCAAGACTGCTGAGCTTACGCGATACGTATGCATACCTCGCAAGGGAGGTTGTTGTCACATCTTTAGAGCTGAGGCTGAGAGGTGGGTGCATGTCATGATCTGTGATCAGCAGTGTTTGTGTCTCCTCTCGATGAATATGTTATTTCATATTTGCGAGAGCTGAATGATTGAATCCAGTCTTGATTTACTGCAGGCGCCCTTCGTCCATTGAACACGAATGCCAATTCCAGTGACGCATCACTTAGCCCCCGACTTGGGTCCCTGACTACGGACAATTGATAGGATATCCGGGCTGTTTGTTATTGAGGGAGGCCATGATTGGCGGCAGGTGAATCAACCCTTGGGCATGGGTTACACACAAAACAGCCCCCCTTGCTTGCTAAGCGCGTTCCCAAATGCTCAAAGTTTCATCTATATGATCTTGAGGAAAAGGCAGAAAGGCCATAATTAGTATTAAGCACAGGTCTCGAGCACCGACGAGGGTAATAGTTGTCCGTTTTCTATAAAGTGTGATGGAAATCCGCACATGAATACCACTCGTCGCTACCATCTTCTTTGATAAGCAGTTCTGACTTACAAAGATATCGCTCAAGTTTCAAATTCGACACCACATATACAGTAATTATTCGTTTCTCGAACTTCCGACCACTTCATCACCCCTGCCATACAACATGAGCAATAACCCACAAGTGCCGCCAACGCCTGGCGCAGAGGGACCGGCAATGGAATCTCGAGCCACTTACAACACTGGCCCTGAGGGGTCGCGACAAACTGTCATCAATGATCAAGCAGAAAAAAAGAAGGAAGAGGACAAGAACGAGGAACAAAAACTTAGGGTAGGGTGGGAGGTGTTGGAGCTGTTGAGAGACAACGGTATCGACGCGCAGTTTGGCCACTTGCTTGCGCATCATCAGAGGCACATCAAGGAATTCGTTTTCTATCTAATGTTCCATTTGATCGAAATCGGAAAACGTCCCGCCTGGGAAGATCTTTTTGTGAACTTCAAGTACGACGAAACAAAAGACGACACGAACAACGAAACGAAAGAGGAGGCCCAAGTCGAGATCTGAATGGGTACGGACAATCTGCAGCTAAATGTCGACAAGGCTATCGGATTTGAGAAGACCGTGGATGGGATGTTCCGCGACAACGGCGATAAACTCGCCTGGGGCAAGGTGCGAATCGTCTGGAGGATCTGGTCTGATACCCGAAAAACGCTCTATTCTCGAACGAAGACGGTACTGTCTTCAAGTTCTAGCGAGCATGACTCGCTATCGAAGGCACTCAAATCCCTCCCAGAAGGGGGGTTGCCTCTGGGATGGTTGTCGGGCTGGTCGAAGTGGAACCATCGAGGTTGGATTTGGGAAGCGAAGGAAGCGGCAAAGGACAAGAAGACTGTGGACCTGGACTTGCGCCCCTGACCAGAACAACCTTAAGGCTCCAACCTTAGTCAAGGACAGACTGGTTAGCAGACAGGGAAACAGCTGCTGTGGTTGCGGATATTGAAAAGGGGGAAGGAAGAGGGCCGAGGTGCCACACAAAGTAGATGAGACAGTTCCAAGGTCTTAATTATACCTATTAAATATGAATCCCCTTTAGAAATTAATATATCTTATTTATTTTCTCTTATTACTTAATTATATAATAGTTATTTAAAGACAGTTTGTTAATTATGTAATGGTTATTCTATAATTATTCCATAATTAAAGGAATACTTATTGCTTACTTAAGTACTGATTATGCCTTCCGAGCAATTTACACCTTCACGTAAGAATAAATTTCCTAAAAAGGATTCAGAGATCACGTATTGCTTAAGCAATGGCTACCTATCATGGTCGCTGTCCTATTGTTGTCGCTGTTGTTTATCTTTTAACTTAGGTTACTTAGTTTCTCCGGCCCCTCCCTGGGTAATCATTCATCTGTTGTCTCCTCATCTGACATCTCATCATCTGCCATCTCATCATCTGCCACCGCAACATCTGCCATCTCATCATCTGCCACCGCAACATCTGCCATCGCAACACGATGTGCCGGCATTCTCCGTGGATCACAGTGAGTGATATCTTCAAAGCGGAAACGACTTATATCATCACGCCTCATTTCCCAATAACGCAGAAATGCTGCCCTGTCATCTGGTCCCGGCGTAGGTGGTTGCGAATCCACGTGGCTAAACCATCCAAGTCTCATGCTTCGCAACCTGTTGCGGTTGAGACCTGCCTGTATTGGATTGGGAGTTGGCTCGCATGCCCAGCACATTATAGTTGAAGTCCATGCTCTAGTATCGGTATCGATATTCCACCTAAAGGCTATGTCATCCCAGCTGTCTATGTCCCGGTGGCGCTGGTGCAGCCCAACCAACGCCCCATGGAAGCGGGCTATGGTGTCGGAGACCTCCTCCACACCTGGTGAGTATGTGTAAATATTGACAACGACTTGGTTCTTAGGCTCGTCTGTCAGATACACGCTGGCAAGTAAGTCGAATTCGTGTCGTTGGTCGCGAGTGCGATCACATCGCACGATAAAGAGAATCATGATCACCTTGATGAGAAAATCTTTGAATGTTTCATAGAATCCGGGCGGGCTTAGCCGGTAGTCATTAATGATTGCGCGAAATTTCAACGCGGCTGGCAGCTTGGATGATAGAAATTGGTGCCTCAGTATATCGTCGGCCCAATCAGGATTGGGGTCATCAGGGTGGTACGCTGCCACAAAAGCTTC